>APFE030275842.1:0-17273 GCA_000404065.3 Pinus taeda | reverse complement strand
TTTGTTTGTTTTTGTTTTTTTTTTTTTTACCGGAATGTGAATTGTTGGAGAATCGATAACTTTGAAATATCGACCACCGAGATTACAACATGTACAACTATTTCGTAAATGCTACAATAGGCCAGTTATAACATGTCTCGAGAGACTTGAACCCACATAACTAGAGAAATGAATTGTTCACCAAACCACTCAAGATAATATCCTTTCACTTAATTTCAATTTCAATTTCAATTTGTGTTTTGTGTGTGTGTGTGTGTGTGTTTGTTTGTTTGTTTTTGTTTTTTTTTTTTTTACCGGAATGTGAATTGTTGGAGAATCGATAACTTTGAAATATCGACCACCGAGATTACAACATGTACAACTATTTCGTAAATGCTACAATAGGCCAGTTACAACATGTCTCGAGAGACTTGAACCCACATAACTAGAGAAATGAATTGTTCACCAAACCACTCAAGATAATATCCTTTCACTTAATTTCAATTTCAATTTATTACCTTTTAATCTTGTCATTTCTAGGGGTGGTAGGTGCAAGGGGGTTTCTCTATGGGCCAAAGGAAAAATTGAATTATATATTCATAGAATCTGGGTAAAGCCCCTATCAATTAGGCTGAATTGTATGCCCTCCTTCAAGGCATCATGCTAGCTACATCTTTCCCAATTATATCCTCATCGTCACAGGAGATTTTAATAATAAAAATTGGACATCTCACTTTTGGATCATCTCCCTCAAACTCCAAATTAAACCTCATCCACAAGAGAATTTTGGAAAATTTAACCTTGTTCCCAAGCATTCAAGTTAAGTGTGTGATTAGGGACCTTAATTCTACAGATGATTGCCTGGTTAATCAAGCTTTATTATTATTCCTTGGAACCATGTACATTAATCTAACCTTAATTCAAATCTTGGGGGCTTATAGTATGATTTTGAATGTATAAGTTATAGTCATATTTTTATGTAAAAGGGAACTTGATGGATATGTAAGTGACATAGTAAACCCTAATTAAAGTTGACTATGTCAACATGATGCCTCAGAATAAGGCAATAGGAAGAGAGTGAAGGTCAGGAAGGAGGGGTCCCAAAATTGCCTTCATTGCATGTAATGGTTCTTATCAATGGAATCCTTCTTCTCCAATTCTGTGTGTGTGTGATGTATTCATTTTTGAAATTTTATTAATGTTTGTTTGAATAGTTTGATGGCAAATATGCATGTTTTCTCTCCTCCTTTCTTGACATTCAAGCCTCTTAGATGTTAACCCCGAAGATCTAGATCATTACTATCATAACATGTTGCCACTATATGGGAACTAGGGTTTGAAACATATTCCAGTCTAAAAGTTTTGCAACAATCTCCAACCTCCTTTTGGAAATTTTGGAGTCCATTTGTTGAGCCATACATTGTCAGTATCATAGTTGGTACACATGCATTGCAAGGTTTTCTACTCTCAAATTTTTATCCACCATTGTAGGAGCATTCTTACATGGATTCACTACATCCATTGGTCTGCAACACAAAGGATCCATGACCTTTGTAGCAACCCATGTTGTTGTATAAACCCTTGGCATCCTTTGTGGCCCTCTACACTTGGTGTTCACATATTCATTGTTATCGCAGATTTATAGAACCACGTCATAGCTTAAAAATATATGTATGTGTTAAATTGTAGCAAGAAAAAGCCTCATTTGACTGGTGCCTCTGTCAAATGGAGAAATTCTAATTTCCACATGAACAAGATGACTTGAGTTGCAGTTAGCAGGAGTGACATGGCCAAGTCACTTAGTTAAGTTAGTCAATTCAAGTTTGTGGGCAAGAAGTAGAGTTGTGCATGAGTTGATTGCTAAGATCTAGTAATCTAGTGGAGTTATAGTTAGTGAAACTCAATTATATGAGCTCTAGTCATGATTAAAGTTAGTATGAGTTTAGTTGAGTATTTGTAACTCTTTTTATCTCATTGATCTCTTAGTTAACTAGTTAATTTACTAAAAATAGCCCTAGTCATGCAGGCAATTCAAATTGCCTAGTTGAGTGGAGGAAAATGCATCAATGTAATTATTATTGCATACTAGTGAGTGTACATAGTTTGCATGTATAAGGTGAGGAATTCTTTGGGGATTTCACAAGAAATTAGGGGCTCTTCCTATTCTTTAGGAGTATGAATTTCACAAGGAAATAGGAGGAAGCAGGAGGCTTATTTTGGCTAAGTATTGGCTAGAGTAGACCCATGAGGATATCAATATTGTAGTGCATATTGAGCTTCAAGGATTGAAGTAGTCATTGTAATAGATCTATATTCTCATTTGATATAATACAAATAGAGGAGGGGTTTTTCCCATTTGGGTTCCCTAATGAAAATCGTGTTCATTATGATTGAATGATTGCATGTGTTTCTATTGTATGTTTTCCCTTCCACAAATTGAGTAGAAGAAATTTGTGTCTATTGCTTTCAATATGAATTCATTAGAATCTGCAAATTTTGAGTTATTCCTACAATATGCACCAACTAGAAGCTCAAGCGACCTCAATTTAGTCATTTCTCAGCTTGCCCATAGTGGTATAGCTGCCATAGAAGCATAATAATGGATGGAATGTAGGGCAACAATCTTTAGTGAATTTCATGCATATGCCATGACCTTTATAAATCATTTGAGATAGTGCATGATGACCCATTTTAAAGAATTTTTGTTGCCTCAATTGGGTTTTTTTTATGGAATTTGATTTTATTTCCTGGTTTGAGAGATATCATCGATTGAAGTCACGCATATTTGTAAAGCAAGATAACCACACATACCTTGAGTTTCACGAATGATCATACCACTCCATAGATCATTATAGAACATATTATATCAATGGAAAGGTATCTTCAATACCTCAAACGAGTCTTTGACATAATTTTATTTCATCACCTATAACAAAAGCTATCAACAAAGATGCAACAAGAGGTCCATTGCCAAACAAATTCAAAAAAACCCACAGTTATGAGTCATCCATAAACTCGTGGTTATGGGTAGACCAAAAAAACCCTTCTCCAAACTTGCCATTTCCAACTTGATTATGGGTCACCCACAAACCCATGGTTATGGGTTAACCACAAAAAACCCTTCTCTTCATTGACACTTGACACATTGTATTTATGATGGCTATGGGTCATCCACAAACCCAGGGTTATGGGATAACCACAAAAAACTATTCTCCTCATTGGATTATAGCATATTGTACATCAAACATAATGGGGTCCCTCTTTTTTTAGCATGGATGAATGATGGTGACAACCATTTTATAAGAGGGGAGGGTTGACCTAAATATTAGGAGGGCTTATAGTCTAAGTTCGAATGTATAAGTTATAAAGTCATATTATTATGTAAAAGGGAACTTGATAGATATGTAACTAATAGATTAAACCTTAATTAAAGTTGAATCCATCAACATAACACAATATAAGAAGGCAACTTGAAGATAGTGAAGGTTGGGAAAGAGAGGTCCCAAAATTGGCCTCCTTCCATGTCACGGTTCTTCTTAATGGAATCCTTCTTCTCTCTCTCTTTGAGACGCATTCAATTCTTGCATTTTTATCAATTTTATTGTGATTAGTTTCAAGGTATATTTGTTAGTCTTCTCTTCTCCTCTTTCAATATTCAAGCCTCCTGGATCTTAGCCCCTAAGATTTGGATCAAACTTCGAGGGAGTAAATGATACCATAAATCATGAAATTGCATCCTAAATTAATCATAATGTTATGATATGTCTTTCATTCTTGGAACATGATAGCAACATAAAATTTTGGAATTTTGAAGGAAGGGATAAAACATAACAAGGGATGGAGTTAATTGGACACAACAATGAATGTCTTGATCCTTTGGTGAGCATCAAGATTTATCCAAAAATTATTTCAACAAACAGGATAGCATGCTGGGTGATGTAGAGGGATTTATTCGTGCAAAGGATGTGGGATGGCCATGAAAAGATAGCTCAATGACACAACACTTCCCTCCACCCCCAACCAAGATGAACAAGTAGTGGGAAATTTATCAATCAGACCAGGAATACAACACAAAGAATGAGAAAGGATAGAACAATTAATTCTATAATCATTTCTCATTTTCACATCCTAAGTAGTGGAGATATCAATACATTACAAGTGATAATTTATGCATGGGATTTAATTTCAATATCTCTCTATATTTGGAACAAAGGTCAACCAAGGATTTGCAAGGGAATTAGGGCAATTGAAATAGCCAAGACTAAGGGATCAAGAGACAATTCAACAAGGAATTGTCAAACAACAAGACAAGAAATATACCTTGTGATAATAGAGGAAAAAAGGGAAGAAGAGAAACATATGGAAGAAAGCAAAGCTTGCAGAGGAAGAGGAAAGAATGTAGTTTTTTCTCCTGAGTAGAAAATTTGATCGACTAAATACACAAGGAGCTACATTGAAAAACATCTTATATAGACATTGCTAAATAGCTACAAGAGATTAGAGTAAGAATATTGAGGCTTCAGCTTCAAGTGTGGAATGCTCAGGCGATCTAGCAAGGAAGCGATCAAGACCATGGAATTTAGATTCCTTCATCCAACTCAACGCAATCCGCACTAGTTGGATTGCTCAATTTCAATAAGGTAACATCAACAGTGTAATAAACCCCTCAAACACACTAAAAAAAATTCTTCTTACTCTCTAAAACTTCAATACTTAATTAATACCTAGAGGGTTTATAATTATATACTTTGTCACTAGCTTATTTATTGATTAAATTTCTCTTTGTAATGGATTAGATCATCCCTTGATCGCTAAGTTTTATCTTAAGGTTAGCTCCTTTTAGATTCTTACATTTTTGGTTTCCCTTACTCTTTTGTAAGACTTTCTCTAATCTAAATTTTATGTTAATATCCTATTGCAATACAACTACTTTTAAGTTCCAAAAAGGGGATGTTTTAACCATCAATGTTTCATAGTTTAATTATTGTTTTCTCTCTTTATCATTAAGCTTAGAATTCTCTTATATTCTCTTAAAGATCGTATACAAAGTTTGATCCAACATTTATGTTTCACAATTTTTATAGTGAAACACCATGCAATTTACTCATTTTCCTTGGTTTATTTAAACATGATTTTTAATCCACTTTAATTCATCATATGCATATATATTCAAAGTATATAAATTAGGTGTTTAACCCTTTTTACTTTAACTTCATATGTATATATAAGTTTTTACTTAATATGCCCCATAGTTCGTTCCTCTTCTTGATAAATATTTGATATGTCATATATTCCAATATTGAAAATATGGGTTATAATATTATTATCACAATATGGTCAATCGAACCAAGGCTTTATCAACCTTATATTATTATATAGTGCCAACATACCACAATAACTCTAATTGTTATCCACAATAACTCTAATTGTCATCCAACGTTGTTTTTATTTAATACTTTAAACCATCGTTTGAACCTAACATTTGAATCGATCCTCATTATGATCCTCATTATGTGGAGCCATTCCATTGGTCTAGCACACAACTACCCACATGGATTAAACTTGGTAACACAAGGTCTTCTAATCAATGGCTATGGCTTGGTCTTTTCAATCCAACAATAATTAGCATTAGGGTTTGGGTTTTGGCCTTATCAACCTTTCCTCCATCGATTCATTCAGACATTTTGCCTTGGTGTTCCCACAAAGGTCCACTCTGTTCTACAACAAAGTTCTCTTAACCCACCATGCTTTGATAAATTTAGATTAATGGTAATTTCTACTCTCTTCCAGGGTTTATCTTCACATATGGCGGGGTTACATTGAGTATTTTATTATGTTGTGGTAAGTTGCAGAGTATGAAGTTTTGATTAGGGTTTCTCTATTTTTCCTCTATCATTCAAATATATTTTAAAACTAATGCTTCCCCGGTTATATTTGAATTTTACAAGGTTGATAAGGTGAATACTGAGACTTTTCTCTACCTTTGTTGATGGAAAAAATATTTCTTTAATACTTGTTTTTGTAATTCTTCCTTGAACTTGTTACAAATGTTGTTTCTCCTCGTTCTAGTTTTCCTTCAGGTGAGTTTTACAGATGTTGTTTGCTCTATATACGGTGTTTTATCGTCAATTATTCAACGAAGGTTTTTAATTTAATCTCTATTTTGTTTGAGTGCAAGTTCACTATGGAACTATGACATGACTTCCGACCTTCTCTCAACAGAAATTTGCTCTTGGTAGAGGCAGATACAAAGGTTTGCTCTTATCCAAAAGCTTTACAATCTTTTCCTTATGAGAATATTAATGCACATTGTTCATAATTCCTAGTAATTCCTAGTTGATTTACATGTTAGGGTTTGAATGTTAAAACCCTAGACTGAATGTGATATTTTGGTTATTCCTTGGTTAAACCCTATTTTAATTATTTTTCCATGGCCATCTATAGTTGGCCATATTGTGGCAAAAAATTCTTATGCATAGATTATTTATTGCTTAGGGTTTCAACCCTACATGAATACATTTTCATTGGATATCTCTTTATACTTATCTTATGTTATTTAGTTATCTCTTTCTCTATTATTTGTCAAGTTTAGGGTTTTCAGAATAAAAACCCTAACTCATCATGACTTATCTAGCCACTAGTAAATCTTGGCTTAAATCTTTTGATTATGGCTCCAGATATAAATGTTGTATTTGGTTAATTTATTTGTATATAAATTTTGTCCATTCATAGGGTATAAGTCCATATCTGAACTATGTTATTTCAACATTTTTATTTGCAACCAATTTAATCACAATTTGTAATCGATTGTAGATATACGACATGGGTTCTCATACATAGATTTTCCCTCAGGTAATTTGGGCATTAGGCATTTACTTGTCTCTTCGGTTAGAATTGTCTTTTACTAGGTTACCATTATTTACTTATATTTTGGTTTCTTGGATATTCATAGGTATACTCGAACTCTAGTGAATTTTGAAAGTTTTTCCTTTGAACTGATATTGCAAATATTTTGATTACTTAGCGAATTTTTGGCTCCTTCTCTTCAGGTTGGGTGTCCCTGAACTCCTAGTTGCTTCTTACGTATGTGCTTGACTATTCTGACGAAGACAAGACACCAAGGTTCTATTTTTAATTTAATTATCAAGAAGTTTTGTAGAACATTTCCTAAGAGGAAATTTATAGTTTAAAGGTAGCCATGCCTTATTTGTAACTATTAAAAGTGACCATGACTGAAAGCCTTTGGTCATAGGCTAATTGTTTGTCACTTGGGTCCTCTCCACCAATTTTGATATATCAATTGTATATTATTTTATGTTGTGATTTTAAAAAGATTGTTACATAAATTTGTGCTTTCCTCCTTCAACTACCATTCTTAGAAAAAATAAATTATGTTTACAGTTAGTTCATGTATGCTTAATGAAATTATGGTTTAATAGTTATAGGTTAACTATACCCACTATTGGGATACTTTACCCTTTATCTTAAATTATAAAGGTTAATTACCTTTCCTTTTTGTTCATTTACATTCTTGACTTGGCTTTTCCAAAGGTTTCCTGTAAAGAATTTTGTTAATCTCTCACGATTTATTTAGACACTATTATTGTGCAAAACCTTTTTAGTTAGAATTTCTTTAATCTAAAGTTGTGGTTCAACCTTTGTTCTTTTCTAATGTTTCAGGTCAATTTGACGTTACATTCAATTCTATTACGTATATATTTAGAAAATCTTACCTTAACTATATTTCCATGTGAAAATTGAATGCTTTCTCCATACTTCATATAATTGTTCGAGTCTCTTTATAAAGTATATCACTCTCAACTCTAGCACCTTTGCATAAGTACCAATTTTTAATTTTGATTACTATCTTTGCATGCAAAAGTAATTTCTACTCCAAAAGCCATCACACAGTAAGTAAATAAATGTCTGTCACTTAACTGCTTGCATCATAATGTTTACTACTCTGTATATACATAAAACACTTATACCATTTTAGATACTCGAAGAAACTGAATTCGACCTTTTCTTTTCATTTGCATGCACATACAAAAAGTGTACAATTGTAGTAACAACACTACCACTCAAACTAGTAACCACAAATCACTAGCAAGTTTCAACTACTTAAGATATTGGTTCTTCAAAATACCGACTTGTCAATAACTTTGGAAAATAAGTTTGGAGTTGCAAAGCCACTGCCAATCTTGGCTCCTCCTCTTGGATGAGGCCCCCGGCCCTAACCCCCCCCCCCCGAGCTCTAATGACTACTAAGACCAACATAAAACTTTGTTCCTCTTTCTTTTTCCATTACGGTCCACTATACCTCGTCTACTCTAACTATGCACCACCTGAGTCTAACTGTAGTATAGGATAGGAGGACCCCTTTTTCAAGCTTCTGTTGGTACTTGGTAACTACCTCCTCCCATATCCATTAGGTGGAAGGTAGTTTCTTGCTCATTAATGAGCTCCATTTCCCCAACTTCCTAAGACAATGTCTTGTCTTTTTGGGAAAGTTATTGATCAATAACTTCTCCATCATTAAGTAATATAATCCTCATATTATATGCTTAGGCCTTATAACCAACAGTTAAAGAATTCAACCAATAACTTGTAGTCCATAGTTTTCTCTTTAGCCATTTGCAGACTCAAAATTATTTTCCATATTTTTTTAGTAACTTAACAAAATATATTTACATACAGTAACTTATCAATAACACAATACTGATATACCAGTTCTAATTAAGTCTTAAAATTTGGACATCAAGTACGCTTGACATATACAATATTCACAAATAAACACTAAGTCAAGGGATATCACAAATAGAGAATTTGATTATAATAGATGACTAGGAGCATAATCTATGAGTAGGAGGATAATCTAGGCTTAAAATTTTGTTTAATACTAGCAAAGTGTTGTATTTTTTTAGGCATTTTCTTTACACTATATCCATTTATACATTACTTGAGCATAATAATAGGGCAGAGGTATAATCAGTTTGGACTGAGTAGAATAAATTTCGATTTGTTACATTATGCTACTTGAAACTATGGATGTACTTTCATTATGCTTCTACATAAATTTGCTAATATAATATACCTTGTCATTGTTAAAAGAAAAAATGATCTTTCATATATATATATATTATATATATATATATATATATATATATATATATATATATATATATATATACTCTTGCATTTACCTTTCTACTACATTTCTATTATAGGAATTTATTATAGGTTTTTAACCCTCTCTCTGTTATAGTTGTTTTATCTAAGTTTCTCTTTTACTTTTATGTTCTTTCAAAATTAATATAGTTTATTTTAATTTTACAAGAATCTAGACTACGCCATGAAGAAAATATTTCCAGGGAAAAACCCTCTTTCAGGTACTGTTCACATTTACATGGGTTATTTTAATTCTCTTACATATTATAGTATAAAGACTAATTTGTATTTTTTATTATTATGTTTTTTCACAAGTAATGACATTATCAAAGTAGAATTTTGAAACTTTTTCCTTCATATCAGTACTCTCGAGCTTGCTTTCTTGCTCATGAAGACTTTGGATTCTTCATTTCAGGTCGGATGACCCCGAACCCTTGGATTGTATTCTCTGTGTATCCATGATTATATCTTCGAGGCATTCCACCAAGGCTTTTTGTTATTTATCCTCTAAGTTATATATTGAAGTTGTTAAGTTGTTCTTCCTTCTTGGAGGATGCTTCGGCTATAAGCTTGCATGCCTATTATTGTATGTATTTATGGGTTCTTCCAACCCATAACTCTTATCAACTATAACTTATTGAGGTCATATTTGACCTACATTGTTCAACGAACAAATTTATATTTTTGTTAATTTCAAATGTTATTGATGATATGCCTTAGTTCTATAAATGTATTAATTTTCTTCATGTACAGTTGTTCTTTTGTTTTACACACAACACCATCTATTATTTTGTTCTTTTGGTCTAGTTTCAGTTAAACAAATCTTATTGACCTTTTTCATATTGTAACTACTCTATAATATAAACTTACAGTTTATATTTAGAGAATTGTAGTTCCATTTCTATGAAGGTATATATAAATTAATTTTAAAAGAAAGATAATTATACTCACATTTAGTACTAGTATGTTATATTGGTCATACCTTAACCACTTAGGTTTTTCATACATTCCCAATTCTGTTTGCTAATATTAATATGTTTAGAACATAATTTCAGTAGAATGACTTAGGTTCTATCATGTTCTTAGTTTTCTATTTCAACTTGTTATGCATCTATACATGGAAGTAAATGTGTATTTCCATTCAAGTTAGGAAGTAAACTATAGTAATTGTCTAAACTCCTCTTAACCTTATTCATAACAAAAGATTTGTGAGTGCAATCTCACAAAATTCTATAAGAATGAAGATTTCTTTTCAATGAATCTTAATATTTTGGATTGAATAGCAAATACATGTCTACTACAATAATTCTATATAAAAAAAAACCTCTATCTTTTCACTGATATTTACCATTTAACATTCATATTTTATTTCATTTAAGTTGAAGAAAAACAGATACCAAATAATTACACTATCTTTCAGTTACATAAAGTTACAGACTTATAGTTTAGAAATATCGACTTGAAGGTTTGAGTTTTTAGAAATATCGACTTGAAGGTTTGAGTTCTGGAACTAATACAAGAGCTCACCAGCTCCAATCAAGCATTAACACTTTGACCTTCAAAGCATCCCCCTGAGTACATGTGTGCAAGTTCTATTATTTATGTCCTTTCTCTTGCCCATTCATAGTTCAA
This sequence comes from Pinus taeda, assembly GCA_000404065.3. Classification (NCBI taxonomy): domain Eukaryota; kingdom Viridiplantae; phylum Streptophyta; class Pinopsida; order Pinales; family Pinaceae; genus Pinus; species Pinus taeda. The sequence goes on along the minus strand of APFE030275842.1, from coordinate 6,494 downwards.
AACTACATACTACTTCCCAGCAAGAAGATAAAAACAAAATTACCCCTTACCAATCATTTGGTATTTGGTAACTACCTCCACCTCACAAAAAATGTGGCTGGTAGTTACTAACTCATTTATGAGCTCTACTTCCCACTCCTAAAGATAACATCTTGTCTTTTAGGGAAGTTATGGATAAATCATATCCATAATCATAATTAATCCAATCATTTAGATCAGATGCCTAAGACTTAATGAATGGGTAATTAATAACCATCATTAACTTGCAACATCTATCTCGTTTAGCCAAATGTAGCTTTTGTACTAATTTCCAGACCCTTTATTTTTATTAACAACATAATAATAATTTCAAAATTTGCATTCATCCTTTATTAATTTTTGTTGGCATTATGGCTCAGTTGGTTCGTTGGCATTGATGTCAACCTAGTAGCATTGGTGTTGGAGGTTGCATTGGTGATGGTTAGCATTGATGTCAACCTAGTAGTATGCAATTGGTTTATGGTTTATGATGTGTATGAGTATGGATGGGATGCTACATGGTTGTTTGGTGCAGATGTTGGAGTATTTGTGGTGAAGTTTGATGGCTTGAGTATTAGAGTAGCTGATGGTAGGCCTTCAAGCCAATCTAGTTTGACTTGTGTTGATGATGGAGATGGATTAGTGGTTTGTTAGAGTGTTGCAGTGGCTATAGTAGGTCCCTGCGGTCCTACAATGGATCAAGTTTGATGAATTTCTTAGCTGATTTGACTGAGGTTTGACCATCCTCTGCCCTAGTCACATGCATGATGAGCTTTGGGGGTGGCTTTAACTCTCAAGTCTCTAGGAGACAAGGCTATGGAAGAGGCTGGATCTTTCTTGTCGAATCCTTGCAGTGCAAAGAGAGAGACAGAGGAAAAACAACTCTAGTCTCATGGATTAGGATTTGTGGGAGCGAGTGGAACTCCCTAGTCACTTTCTTGCAGGCCTGTGCATGCAACTGAGACTAAGAGAAAAACTTCCTCCACATTCCTTGTGCTTATCAAGTGTTTATTTGGTTTTCTGGCTTGTCTTGTTCAAGACTTATCATGTAAAGGTCGGAAAAAGGTAATTTTCCTTCTAGATGATGGTTAAAAGAGAATATTCATTAGTAAATGAAGTTAGTGGCTAGATTGAGTCAAGAAGCATTGAACCAAACCTCTTCCAACATATGAATAGAGCTCCACTACAGAATTGGAATTAATTTTTCAGAAGATTACAAATGGATGGAGGCCATGAGTCTATTTGGTTGGTTCACTTAAGAAGGAAATGTGATGGTTGTGTGAGCTTGGAGAGTGTGACTAAAAGAAGTGTGGTGTGTATGAATTATGTAGGAATTTATGTAGAATATTTTCAGTAGATTACAGTGATAGAAGATGGAAATGTAACTTTGTTTAAGCTAAGATCTTATGTAGTAGTATGGTAATAGAGTAATAATGATTATAGATCATTTCCTTCATGCTTGCTTATCAAGTTTTGATAATATTATCTTTGTTGCATGTATTGTTGTTGGGTTCTTACAATGATTGAGGGTTGAGTTATGCGAATTTGTTTTGGCGAGATTATTATGATGTTTTGAGCTTATATCAGAGGTAGGCTGCTGGGTTGCTCATGTTGAGAAGGTTTGAGAGCCTAGTTTGAAAATGTATGAAGTGTGGTTCACATGGAGGTGTTGAAGGCATGATGATTCATTATAGACAGTGTGTAGACAAGGTGGGAGAACTCTAGTAGATAGATCATAACAGAAATCATATTTCTCTAGAGTCCAATCGGAGTTGGGCAAGGCTCATTGGTGGTGGTGGCCTCCAATGAATGGTGGTTTGTAGAGTCATGTGAGAAGAGTCTTTATGTTTTGATGTTGCTAGCAGACTGTCTTAGTAGTCGAGTCTTCCAACTGCTGGGTGGTAGCTCCTCTATGTAAAACTTGTTCAACATAATAGAATATTTGAGCAACAAAGCAACGTGTGGTTTTTTTCCCCTGGAGAGGGTTTTGCACAAGAAAATATTGTTTTCTCTTGTGCATGACTCAGTTATTTCTCATGGTTCTCATATGTTTTTCTAGATGTTTTAATCTACTAATGGGTTAATGAAGATTGTGTTGCAGTAATTGAAAAGGATTTTAAAAGTTAATAAACATAATCATTATTGATTCATTTACCCCCCTCAGTAGTGAATCCATTTCCAACAATTGGTATTAGAGTGGGGTTCTCTCAGCGAAGCTTGGTTGCTTGAGATAAGATCGTGGGATTATGGCAGATAATAAGAAGACGCAAACTCATAAAAATTAAAGCCGCAAACAATCAAAGAATGTTGCAAAACCCGTAGAGCCAATTTTGCTGGTAAAAGGAATGGCAAACGATATTTTCAGTCATGGACATTTTCCTTGCCATTCTAGTGATGATGATTTTGGGGTTATTGAAGAAGTTGATGATCAAATTTTTAAAGTTGATTCCTTAAGAAGTGAGGAAGGTGTATTTCCATTGCAGGAATCTGAAGGTGAAGAGATTAAAATAATAATGACCCTTGAAGCCAAAAATAAAATTCAAGCAAGATTGATTGAAGAAATTAAGAAGGAGAATAAAGATATGAAGAAACTTTGTCAAATTCTTGAAGTGAGAGGGCATGCTTTCAAAGAAGATATTTCTAATTTGGAAAATCAATTGGAGAAAGCAAAGAGAATTGAAGAGGAGATTGGTAGCCAGCTCAAGAATCGAATTAACCATTGTGAGAAACTTGAATCATATTAGAAAAGTGCATCAAGAAGACAAATGAGGCAACAAATGAAGAGCCCAAAGTAGAATGTTCAAGCAACAATAAAGTAAATCACCATCAAAATCGAGTACCAAGCCAAAAACCCAAAAATGTGCCAAGGAAAGATACCAACATAGATTCAGCTTAAGTATGGATCTAACATGAGCCGAGAGGGATCAAATTTCTTCATGTGCAAATTTCTTTAGAGTGCAAAATACAAAGTGTTATTTTTCATTGTTTAAATTGTATTTTTGAATGCTGAGTATATATAAGACCAAATAAATGTGTTAACCATAAAAACTTATTTTTTCCATGAGATATACATATTTTTTTTAAAATGATATATAATATAAACATAATTTACATTAAAATATTTTACATCACATGTACATCGAGACATTTTACCAAACAAATTAAAATGGTTTTTAACTATTTATATATATAAGTATTCTATATTAATTCTTATTAAAATATTTTATTTATAACCTACATTGAATATGTTTTATTTTAACAATTTGTTTTCTATATATAGATATATATGAAGTTGATATCGACATAAATTAGTTCACGTATATCTTCAAATAGTTTTTTCCCCCAAGGAAAATTCATAATTTCCATTATATATAATATTGAAAATTACATGTAGATCCTGCAATGGAGCATATCTCAAAAGTAGTGGCCGCATTTGCCATGTTATGAAACCAGCTCACAAAAAGATAGAAAAGAGAGATCCACGCCTTAGAATTCAGCCTCTTCGAGGGGGCAACCTCCTTTACATTACATAAATGAACAATTCTTCGATGATCAAAATGACAAAACCTCCTTTCTATATATAGGAGTCTAAGGAGTCACAATATAACCCAGCCGACCTAACAATAATAATATAAAGCCACAAAAATAACAATAGAGGGATTCTATGGGGCACAGTAATAACAATATGGGGGTAATAGGGGCACAACAATATAAATCAGGGGTATAACTCAATAGTAATGGGGTAATCACTAGTATTATAGGGACCCTACATGCCCCTCTCCTTCAAAAAAGTGTTGTCCTCAACGCTTGAGTAGTTCTGGATACTTCTGTATAAAATTCTCATCCTCCCATGTGGAATCTTCAGCGGATAAGTTATTCCACTTGATAAGATACTCTGAAATTGATCGATTTCGTAGCTGTCGAGTTCTTGTTTCTGTGACTGCTTCCGGTTCCAATATAATTTTTCCTTCCTCGTCAAGTTCTCGAAATATTGTTTGAACTGGGAGTTTTTCGCCTATAACCTTCTTTAAACATGAAACAGGGAAAATTGGGTGCACTCGAGAAGCTGCATGAAGCTCCAATTTGTATGCCATCGTACCAATCTTTTGCAACACCTTGTATGGACCATAATACTTTGGTGATAATTTATTATCCTTCTTAGCTTGCTTGAGGGACATTTTCTTATATGGTTGTAGCCGTAGGAATACCCAATCACCTACATCAAAACTTCTTTCGCTGGGATGTTGATCTACCTGTTGTTTCATTCTATTCTATGCCAACACGAGGTTATCCTTTAAGAGTTGGAGGACCTGTTGTTGATGTTCGATGTGATGTTCCACTGCTTGAACCTTAGAATTTTCTCTTAAATATGATGTGATGGATGGTGGCTGATACCCATAAAGTGCCATAAATGGGGTCATTTGTTGCTGTATGGAAGGAAGTGTTATACCACCATTCAGTGAGAGGCAACCATTTTATCCATTGTGTCTGTTTATCAGATACAAAGCAACGAAGATATCCTTCCAAACATTTGTTTACTATCTCAGTTTGCCCATCAGATTGAGGATGATAAGATGAGCTATGAGCTAACTGAGTACCAAGACTAGAAATTAATTCTGTCCAAAAAATTTCCAGTGAAAATGGGATCTTTGTCACTTACAATAATCTTTGGGTTTCCATGTAGCTTTTGAATTGTTTCCATAAATGCCGTAGAAACTGAACTGGCTTTAAATGGATGTGATAATGCACAAAAGTGTGCATACTTGGTAAGTCTATCAACTACCACCATGATGACACTCTTTCCCTCAGACTTGGGTAAACCTGTGATAAAATCCATTGAAACCTCCTCCCAACGTTGGCCTGGAATGGATAAAGGTTGTAATAGACCCGATGTCTTAATTGTTTCAACTTTATTTTGTTGGCAAACCAAACATTCCGCCACAAACTTTGAATATCTGATTTAAGGCCATCCCAAAAAAAATCCTTCTTAACCCTGTGGTAAGTTTTTAAAAATCCTGAGTGCCCTCCTAAGGGAGAAGTGTGCAATTCCATAAGAATCTTTTGTTTTAGCTGGGAATTCTTACAGAGATATAAGCGATCTTTGTACCATAACGAATCATTTTGCCAGCTAAATCTATCAGACGTACTGAAATCTTGTTGTAACTTTCAAATAAGTGTCCACACTTCTTCATCATTCTTCCATTCCTCCCTTGCTTCGTTTATCCAATCTGGTTGGATAATAGAAATGGCGCACAACAATGCTTCCACATCCTCATCCTTTCTTGAGAGTGCATCTGCCACACATTTTGCTTCCCTTTTTTGTAGATGATTTCAAAGTCATAACCCAACATCTCTGTGACCCACTTTTGTTGCTCTTCAGAGGATAATCTTTGTTCTAAAAAGTATTTAAGGCTATCATGATCCGTTTTTACCTTGAAGTGTCTTCCCATTAGGTAGGGTCGCCATTTCTTAAGTGTATGGAGTATTTCCAACATTTCCTTCTCATAAATAGCTATTCTTAAAAACTTTCCCTTGATTGGACGACTTTCAAAAGTAATGGGTCTTTCATCTTGCATTAGAACAGCACCAATTCCATTTTCTGAAGCATCACATTCCACAATAAAGGTTTTTGTGAAGTCCGGCGTAGCTAAGACTGGTGCTTGACACATTGCCTCCTTAAGATGTTTAAAGGCCTTTGTTGCTTCCGGAGTCCATGAAAATGAATCTTTCTTCAATAATGTTGTTAGAGGTGCTGCTATTCTCCATAATTCTTAACAAACTTGCGATAATACCCTGTCAACCCGAGAAATCCTCGCAATGCTTTATGGATGTGGGGATTTTCCATTCCTTAATGGCTTTAATTTTGCTAGGGTCTACCTTAACTCCTTCATGAGATACAATATGACCCAAATATTCCACCTCTTGGACTCCAAAGAAACATTTGGATCTTTTTGCATATAATTGTTTCTCCTCCAATAGTTGTAGCACCCTGTCAACATGTTCAACATGATCCTTCCAAGACTTGTTGTAGATTAGTATATCATCAAAAAATCTAACACAAATTTTCTAAGGAATGGTTTGAAAATTGAATTTATCAAACCTTGAAATGTTGAAGGTGCATTGGTAAGGCCAAAAGGCATGACCAAAAATTCATAATGACCCTCATGAGTTCTAAATGCTGTTTTTGGAATGTCTTCAGTCTTCATTCTGATTTGATGATATCATGAACAAAGATCCAACTTGGTGAAGTAAATTGATCCATGCATTCATCCAGTAATTCATCAATGACAGGAATGGGAAACTTATCTTTAATAGTGAGCTTGTTGAGCTCCCTATAATCCGGACACATGTGCCATGATCCATCCTTCATGTGCACTAATACTACTAGAGCAGAGAAAGAACTTGACTCGGTTGAATTATACCAACCTCTAGCATTTCTGCAACCATACGTTCAATTTCACTCTTTTGGACATAGG
>APFE030275836.1:120749-149036 GCA_000404065.3 Pinus taeda | reverse complement strand
AGGGAAATGAGCTTGCCTAGGCACAACTGAAGCATGAATAAGGTATAAAATGACTCATTAGACACTGACATGATAATGACAACCCTATGAATGATGATAGGGTCAGCTAAATGATGACATGGACCGACATTTGGGCAAACCCTAGACCTAATGCCTAGTGACCAAATTTTGCTTGAAGACTCACTAAAATGACAAAATTTGACCTTGACACTTCAAAATCACTTTGTAAGAGCATATTTGATCACTGGAGGGAGGCTGTAAAGACTGACACTAACACAACTCACCCTCAAGCCTCTTATACTTTTCCTATTGAATCTTCAAAGATCGAGATTAAGTTTCTAATCAACGGTTAAGATTAGATTTGGCTTGATCCATGTCATTTAGAACCTTCTCACCCAGTTTTATATTAATACCCATTAATATTTTAATTTTCCTAAGTTTAGACTTAGGAACTCCATTAGAAATATTAATTATTTTAATATTTCTCTAACCAGGTGGAATTTCCCCAAACCATTTATGGGTCTCGGAAATCTCATGTGCTTTAGCCTCTCCACCAATTTTCATGGGTAGAGCACATCTGATGCTAACCCAAATCAACACTCCCTCTTAGCGAGAAATGTGCTCTAGTAATGCTCCACCATTGAACATCACACTGATCATGCAGCAAGGGCACCTGTATTGATGCTTGGGTTTCCCTTGGTTCTGCGACTACCACAGCTACATCTGTACTGCAGCGCCCTCTCAACATGCTGCCCATAGCACTACCACTGCTAATTGTTGCACCACAACTCACTTACCGAGAAGTAACTGATCTACCCAACTACTGACATCCTTGTCAATCCAGAAGCCTCCTGATGTTGAAGTTATCTCTGTTGTTATCATGTGCTTCCTCTCCTACCTCTGCGCTGCTGCAAAAACCTATGTGCCTCTCACACTGCTGCAACCACCTATGTGCCTCTCTACACTGCTGCAACCACCTCTATGCCTCTCGCACTGCTGCAACCATCTTTGTGCCTCTTTTCACTGTTGCAACCACCTCTGTTCCTCTCGCACTGCTGCAAGCCCCACTACGCTGCTATAGACCTCTGCACTTTAGCATTGCCTTGTCGCTCCATCTGCATCTTGCTTCTACCGAGATTTTTCATCTTGCTACTGTCATTCGAGGCTCCTATAGCGGGATATGAACCAGGAGTTTGGGTACCTCAAGGAGCCTACCCCTCATCTTTTGTAGTTCTCCTAACTACAACTCAATGTCTTCCCACCTCTTCTCTAAAGGTGCATGAGCACTCATGGCACAATTGTCATCAGTCTTGACTTTTTTCTCTGCCTTAGCCGGAGCTGCCTTGGAGTCAGAAGCGTCTCCCTTATTCTTCTTCCTGGGACACTGGGTTGTTGAGATTTTCTGTTTTAGTCAAATAGGCAAAAATCTCTGAAGGATGACAACAATAGGGATTCAGTTCCTAGATTAGCTCCAGGTTACTTTGTGACAGTCAAAGTGCAATACATTTGGCTAAGAATCCGGCCTATCATAGTAAGTCAAAGCATATTCCAATCAAATATCATTTTGTAACACAGGTTATCACTGAAAGGGGCGTTTCTCTTGAAAAGGTGCATACAAAGGAGAACTGTGCAGACATGTTCACGAAACCAGTTTTGTTGGAGAAGCTATGCTGGTGTTTGGCTTCTCTTGGCTTGCAAAAAAGATAAAATAATAATAACAGGGCATCAGGCGAATTGTTGTCAAGGTGGAGATTGTTGAGATTTTCTGTTTAGTCAAATAGGCAAAAATCTCTGAAGGATGACAACAATAGGGATTCAGTTCCTAGATTAGCTCCAGGTTGTTGGGAGGGAGTTAATGCCTCCTATATTTGATGTGAGGGAGTTATGAGGCTGTTAGATTCTCTAGGCTATATAACAGGCAATCATTCGGATGATTTGCTAAGAAGAGTGTGTGAGGATTTCTTGATGTAATCTCCAAATTTGATTAATATATTCTTGATGCCTATGTTTGGTGGACGTAGCCCAGATTGGTTGGGTGAACCACGTAAAAAGCTGTGTTCTATGTGTTTGATCTCTTGCTGTGTTAATTCTGTGTTTATTTAATTTTGTTGTGCACCTGATCCAACATGGGTTGCATAATGACTCAGCTCCCCACAATGGAAGCACTTTACCTTGGAGATGTCCTTCTTCTTCCTCTTCCCTTGCTGTCCCTCACATGCCAAAGTCGCAACCTCCTCCTCTTTCTTGATTTGACCTCTGCTGTTACTTCCTGCCTTGGTCAAACGTCTGATCTCTTCTTGGCGAAGAGCTGCCCGCATCTCTTCCCATCCTAGAAGATCAACTCTGCCCAAAATGCTTTGGACAAATGTCTCCCAATCCTCGGAGACTACATTCAGGGTGGTCCTCACCATGAACTCCTGACCCGGTGTGGCCCCTATAGAAGTAAGTTGGTCCCAAATCTCTTGCAACCTGCTAAGGTGTAGATCTATCTGCTCCCCCTTCTGCATCTGATACGACTGTAGCTGATTCTCCAACAACATCTTCCTCTGCATGGAAGTGCTTTAATATGATGTTGTCAAGGTATCCAACATCTCTTTTGTTGTGTTCTTCTCAACAATATGCAGTATTACATGATCCTTGACCCCATCAAGGATTATCCCCTTTTCCTTCGCCATTGCATCCTCACACCTTTCATTATCAGCTAGGTCTATTGGGATAGTCATGGTTCTCAAGGCGAATCCCTTGATGCGATGTCTATCCAGAACATACAAAATTCTAGCCTTCCAGATGACAAAGTTGGAGGCCCCGTCCAACCTATCATGATCCCTCAGTCCGTTCATTGCCATCTCTGTTCTTCTACTGGACTCCCTCTTGGAAGTTCTCTCCTAGACTCACTCTGAGTCTCGATTTTCCTTCTAGAAATCTTCTTGCCAACTATCGATTCGATCCTCTTTGCAATTGCAACTCGGATTTAGATTTCTTGGCTAGAAATCCCTCAAGACAGCGTCTCCCTCTACCTTGGTTCTCTCTAGTTAGGTATTGTTTTGCTTCGACAGCAACAACACCCCACCAACTTCCTAATCCACAATCTGCCCACAGCTCCCTAGGCCCTAGCCGCTGAAGAAACTGAACCTCTTAGCTCTGCGCAATCCCAGCAAGACTGAATTTCTCCTCTGGCCAACTGCGTCAAGCCTACCTACCTGAGTAGGATGACGTGGCTCTTCCTGAGCCTCTTCTACCTCTCTCTGCCTCTACGCTAGCCCTCACTCTAGCTCGAAGTGATGACGCAACCCCTCTACATCTCTCCTACTTTGCTGCTTTCTGCTTAGGAGCAACTCTGTCTCTCGGGACAGCTGCTACTACTGCAAATACTTTTGATTGCGCTGGTGCCTTTAGTCCTCCTGTGATCTGCAACGCTCTGATACCATGCTGAAATTTCTAGGCCTAACACATTAGAAATTCTTCCTGCATTATCTGGTTTATTTCACCTATTTGTTTATTCCTTAACAAGTTATTTAACCAAATAAATACTGAAAATAAACACAAATGCAGTCTCAACTCATATACAAGTCATCAACTGAAATAATAGACAAACACACAAGGGACACCATTATTTTTGGACAATCGTCCTCAGAAAAACCCAACTTGGGAAAATCGGTGCAGCAGTTCTGAGGGTTTTATTATTAAGCAGCTTTCTTGAGTACAACTAGGGTGCCAAACTGGCTCACCCAACAAAGATTTCCATCTGGCAGTAATACCTCTCCTCGGAAGCAGATATTCAACAATTCTGACCCACGAAAATCCTTCCAACACTTTTCCAAGGCTCTACGTCAGCCCTGCTAGCCTCTGTGTAGCTCTGGACCCCCTGTGTCAGCCCTCTACCTTTCTGCGTCAGCTCTCTAGCCCTCTACGTCACCCACACAAGCCCTGCTAGCCTCTGCACAGTCTCTTTGGCCTTTTGCATAGCTCTTGATGGTTCTACGTTGGCCCTCTGGCACTATCTCTGTCTCTTTGTTATGCACTCACTGTCCCTCGTTGCAACTCAGATCACTTGTTTGATTTCTCTTAGCAAACCCCGCTCCAGAAAATCGAACTCACTGATCAATCTTGGTGTATCTCCAACTAACCCTCAAACCTCCTCTTATACTTTTCCTGTTGAGTCTTCGATGACCGAGATTAAGTCTCTAATCAACGGCTAAGATTAGATTTGGCTTGATCCATGTCATTTAGAACCTTCTCACTCAGTTTTATATTAACACCCATTAATATTCTAATTTTTCTAAGTTTAGACTTAGGAACTCCATTACAAATATTAATTATTTTAATATCTCTCTAATTGGGTGGAATTTACCTAAACCATTTCTGGGTCTTAGAGATCTCCATTGCTTTAGCCTCTCCACCAATTTTCATGGCTAGAGCTCATCCAATGCCACCCCAAATCAACAAATAGATTGCCTTGGTCTGGAATCTAATCCATGGCATTGTGATGCCTAAAAGTTCTTAATGTTTTCATATAGTTTGAGATCTTTAATTGTATATGTACATTATGAATACCTCCCCAATTAAGAGGGAGTGTTAGAGAATGTAACTATGTTCGGTCTTCAATAATGTACTTGAGTCATTATGTAATGTACTTGTCAAAAGAATAAAGAAAATATTTTTTATTATGGTAACAATGACTTATTAAAGCATGGGTTTCATGCTTGGGTCATCATTATATTAGTCAGAGTCCCCATTGTGGACTCCTAAGATTAATATTGAGTTCATAGTCATTGTAAATTCGAAGAGGACCTTCTTGGGCTTTCGAATTATCTAAAAAGGTTTTGATCATGTCAAATATGAATTTTGTACCCTCCACATCATGTTGGCCTAAGGGAGATCAAGTCGGGCTAAGGGCTCCCATTTGACCCGCAAAAAGCCTATATATTCAAGGAGGTTGAAGTCATTTGAACCACTCATTCTCAAGCAAGTTTGCTATCTCAAGAAGAGCTGGAGAAGTGCGAAGTCTGTTGCCGGGAGTGTTGAAATTTCTAAGCCTGACACGTTAGAAACCCCTACTGCATTATCTGCTTTATTTCTCCTACTTATTTATTCCATTAATGAGTTATTTATAAATATAAATACTGAAATAAACACAAATGTAGCCTTAACTCATACAGATCATCAACTGAAATACTGAAACAAACACACAACGGACACTGTTATTCTTGGACAATCATCCCCGGAAAAACCCAATGCGTAAAACCGGTGTAGCAGTTCTGAGGGTTTAGGGTTTAGGGTGACAAAATGGCTCACACAACAGAGATTGTTACACGACAGTAATACCTCTTCTTGGAAACAGATATTCAGCCTCTCAGCACTAGTCTGCCCCACGAAAAATCTTCCGACAGTTCCTCTTGGCTCTGCGTCAGCCCTGCTAGCCTCAGCGTAGCTCCTGAACCCTCTGCGTCAGCCTTATGACTCTCTGTGTCAGCTCTCTGGCCCTCTACATCACCCACGCAGGCCCCTCAGCCTCTGCGTAGTCCCCAGCTGCCTCTGCATGGCTCCTGCTGCCTCTACGTAGCTCTAGCTGCCTTTGTGTCAACCTCTTTGGACACTGCGGTGACCCTCTGGCACTATCTCTGCCTCTCTGCTATGTACTCACTACCCCTTGCTGCAACAGATCACTTGTTCGAATTTTCTCAGCAAGCCCCACTCCAGAAAATCAAACTGACTAATCAATCTTGGTGTATCTCCAACTGACCCTCAAGCCTCCTCTTATACTTTTCCTGTTGAGTCTTCAACGATCGAGATTGTCTCTAATCAACGACTAAGATTAGATTTGGCTTGATCCATGTCATTTAGAACATTCTCACCCAATTTTATATTAGTACCCATTAATATTTTAATTTTCCTAAGTTTAGACTTAGGAACCCCATTAAAAATATTAATCATTTTAATATCTCTCCAACCGGGGGGAATTTTACCAAACCATTTATGCGTCTTGGAGATTTTATGTGCCTTAGCCTCTCCACCAATTTTCATGGCTAGAGCACAACAAAGAGAAAGAAAGACGTGCACATTTAGGGAAGTCTTTAGAGAAGAAGAAAATTGAACTTTTGGTGCTTCTCTCTCTTTGTTTCATGGTCTGGGTTGGGAGATCGATGTCTCCTAAAATTTCACTGTTGCCAGAAGCTGTTGTTTACTCAAAGTTGCTGGAAGTAGTCGAAGATCTGGGAGGCTGACATGGTGTGGAGGGAAAGTCTGGTCTTGGTAAAGAGTCTCAAAGAACACTATTGAAGGGAAAAATATCTTGACTGGGTTTTCCCCTCGAGAGGGCAAGTGCCTATATCTTGTGTCTCTTTTTTTGTGATATTCATACACATATAATATGGTAATTGCTTGATGAAAAATAAGATAATAAAGAAGTAAAAGAAGCCAACACACTCACAAGTAATTATCAAGAAAACAGAATCAAACCCTAATATAATGTCTTTGATTTTCCAACAAGTCAGGTCTCCTTTGCTCTTCCCCTGTCTAGATCAAGCATGAGGATGGTAATTTTATTCAAGGGCACGCACCTAGAAGCCATGGCCATATTACACCCCTGCTTCAGGTACCACATTCCCATCATCCCCCTGTTTTGGCCTGGCTATACGACAATCACCACAATGACAGATTTGATTGTGTATTTTATTAGTGGATTGCTAATAGACTCATGTCGATGTTTAGGATGGAAGCACTATGATTATTTTTATATGTGACTCATGAACATGCTTTTTATTGATTACTTTATTTCTAAGTTGCATGAAACACCGACACATCTAAAAGTTTCCGAAATGGGTACAGCTGGAAACGTCATCCTCTGGAAATGGAAACGTCAGGTGAAACGTCATCATAAATAAGTTAATGACAGATTATCTAGCAAGAAAGAAAGAATGAGACACATAAATGAAATTTTAGATGGAAAACCAAGTCTACAATAATTCTCATAGATGATTACATTGATGCAAAAAGCCAAAATTAGCCTTTATACGTAAAGGCTAACTGAAATCAAACATGAACTAAAGACAAATATTGACTACATATTAGTAATCATAACAATTCTCATCCTCGTCAACAAAAATAGAACAAAATGCTTGTTCAGCAGAACAAACAATTCTACTAGTACTTCTAGTTCTACTTGAATCACCACTAATATCAAGAGCAGCAAGAGAATTGTAAGTGTGATTCTGTTTTAAATAAATTAGCTTAGGAGTGAAGTCAACATTACAAGAAATGTTTAATTAAGCATTTTTGGGCCATAGAAGGGATCCAAGCCCTTCTTGGTTGCTTGAGCATGCCCGGAACAACATCTTAACTCACCGAAACACTGCAGTTTTTGACCGAAATGCCCGACCATACAATACGGCATTTTGGAATCGCGAAATGCAATGCGGTACAGACAACAGCATTTTAGTGAAGTTTCAGCCAAGTTTCAGCATTTCGATCCATTTCCAGTACCAGTATGTTGCCCAGGAAGGTGTTGCATGCAACATAGCTTTATTTCATGCATGATATTTACTCTATTGCGATGAGGCAAGATAAGGTGTTAGGGAGGCATAAAGAAAGATAACTGGGAATTATATGGAGGATAATTAGGAGTCATAAGTTGCTTGTACAAGTCATGGGAGCTCATGATGCATGTGGACTCAAGGTACACTAACTGTGTAGGTGACGGAAACCCCTCCTTTGTTTCTTATGTTCATGGAATCATATATTACGTTGATGTTCACCCTTCAGACATTATTCCGGGCAATCGAAAATGACAATTCCTCTGCAACTTTCTTTAGCTGTTCTGTACATTATTTTAGCAGTCTTTCTCATTATTTCAGTTTGCTTATCTTCTTTTAAGTTAGCTTTTCAGTATTCACTTATTTTGTTTCAGCTTCAGCATTAATCCATAAGTACAGAAGATCTTAATATTGGAAAAAATCCCAAAATATAAAGTTAAAATCATTTACAAAGGTTGGTACATGGAAACTGCACTTGGCTTAGAGGACACCTTTGTTCCTCTTGATGCTTGCTGGATTGCATAAGAAAAGCAAAAGGTTATTAGACAAAGTGATTAGGGGCTATAAAAATTTGGGTGATCATTTCCACCTCCCTAAGATCAGCTTCACAATGTGGTTCAAAACATTGGTTGAGAGACAGTACCATTTACACAATCAACAGTACAATTTCCTCATCCAAGGTAGGTAATTGTTCCTTCAGCAAATTATATAGAAATGGTGTTTGTTTATACTCGTTTATCCAAGTATTCACACTACCTGTTTGTTTAATATAAAGAATATCTGATATGGTACAATACTAGTACCAGAAGAAGATTTCATACAACAAATACTCTTTTCACCTGCTATTGTATTTCTCCACGTTAACAAAATCTGGTATGATAATGGAGTGCATAATTCCATAATATATTGGGCTTGATTTCAAAATGAAAAGCCATGATAAATGGTTGATTACTTAACTCAAACAAAATTCAATAGAAAAGCTATGTACAAGACCATTCAGCAATAGTGCAGAATGATTTATCTCTACATATTCTAAAACAGATAACTTACACTGTTAAATAGCCTTCTCAAAATTTTGGCCAGCTACAGTGACATCTATATATGATTGAACATTTAAACTATGAAAATAGAAGATTTCTTAATAATCATCAAAAGAAAACAGTGATGACTGTTCAAGGCAAACACATTATACACATGCTACTAGTGAAAATAGCAAAAGCTAATATCATTAACAGGTTGCAACTTAAAAGCATGGAAATAAGTAGAGATTAAGTAGGATAATGAGAGCACATAAATGTCCAACCTGCAAATATCACGAAGCATCTTCAATCTTCTTCGCCAACTGAGCTTCTTTCCTTCGCCACTCGTATGGATCAAGTGAGACAGGGAACCCCTTTCCATATATTCAGTGACCATTGAAAGATGAGGCGGCTTTGTACAGGCTCCAAGAAATAAGATCACTGAGTTACATCAATACACACAGAACAGAGGTCAGAAACAGAAAAGTAACACCTTAATATCAGATTAATTAAATATTCATTTAAACAGAACATAAGTGCTTATTCTGACTTTTAACTATATTTGATTGGAAACAATGAATGATGAAAATTTACGTGGTATAAAAGTTTCCTTGCAAAAAACATCAATTAGACCTTTAAATTCAACCAAGAACGGAAGTTACAAAGCCGAGAAAAAATAGTGATTCAGAGACCATGACTTCTTGAAATTCTCTAATCTTGACAGGAAAGACATTTCCAAAGCTGTTCTTTCATTCCAAGAAATTTTTCAATTGGAGAGTTGTGGACAAAGAAAACATATCTACAAACAAATTCATCCAAACATTTCTGATATAAAATCCCCAATGAAAATGAACTTGCAGATTGTTACCCACCAAAATATTCTTTGAGGACTAGCTATCCAAGATAAGAAAAGTCCAAGGAAAGACATACTCTGTGAACACCCGGGTGGGGTATGTACCTTTAGAGTCAATGATGATGGTGTCTATAAATCATTGGTCTCGCCAACATTGTGTTCTGATCTTGTGGAGACACAGAGCTGTTAGTCAAGGCCTTGCTATGTGACAATGCTGGTTGTTATGATGCTAAATAGATGGGTTACCAGTCCGACTCTTCTTATGAGATTTCTTCAGATGAGAATGTCCACGTACCATTTATGAATACTTCCCTAGTTAAGAGGGAGTGCTGAAAAATGTGTAACTAGGTTCGGTCTTCATAAATATGAAATGTATTTTTGATTCTTGTATTTTGTAAAATGAAAGTAAAATTATTATTTTTGGAGCACGGGTTTTGTGAAAATTCTATCACTGCAACATTTGATTTACTTTGCTTACTTATTTTCAATAAGTTATTTATGAAATTCCTTCAATAAACATTAAAATAAATTATGCTGCAGATATCACACCATAATACAAAAGCAAACACATGCACAAGAATCAACACATTGACATAGATATTTTGGACAACAGTCCCTGGAAAAACCCAATGTGGGAAAACCGGTGCAGCAAGGGAGGATTTTATTATTCATCAATTCTTCAGTACAACCAGGTGCCAAATTGGCTTACCCAACAGAGAGAAAAATTCTCCAGCACTTCTCCCAGTCCTAGGGTCAACCTAACTGCCCTTTATGTTGCTCCCAAACACTCTGCATCAGCCCTTGCTTGTTTGCATCAGCCCTGGGCCTCTCTGCGTAACCCACGCAGGCCCTCTAGTCACTGTGAAGTCTCCTGCTGCCTCAGTGACTACCTGAAAGGCCCTGCGTCTGCCTCTCCTGCCTTTGTGATGGTCTTCTGTCGCTGATCCTGACTCTCTACTCCGTACTTGTTGCGTCCTGCTGATCCCTAGAACACTAGTTCGAATTTCTCGGCTAAACCCGCTCCAGAAATCGAACTGACTCGTCTCCCTAAGTGTGTTCTCCAATTGACCCTTAAGCCTCTTCTTATAATTTTCTCGTTGATCCATCAATGGCCGAGATTAAGTCCCTAATCAACACCTAATATTAGATATGGCTTGATCCATGAATTTTGGACCATTTTAACTCAGTTTTATATTAATTCACATTAATATTTTATTTTCCCTAAATTAGACTTAGGGACTCCATTAAAAATATTAATTATTTTAATATCTTCCAAACTGGTTAGATTTTGCCCAAACCATTTCTGGGTATTGGAGATCTCATGTGATTTAGCCTCTCCACCAATTTTCGTGGCTAGAGCACATTCGATGCTACCTGAAATCAACACTCCCTCTTAGCAAAGACTGTGCTCTAGTAATACTCCTCACTGAGTATCACCTTGACCATCCGACATCGGTCCCTGTGCTGATGCTAAGTCTCCTTGCCCAACATCCTCTGCACCGTTGCATCCTGTACTGCTGCCCATGGCTCTGCTACTGCCACTGTTGCATTTGTACGACAACTCCCTCTGCATCGGTGCTGTTGCTAGTCCTTTTCTCCCAACACTACATCCGCACTGCAACTCCCTCTGCATCCGTGCTGCTATCACCTCCAATTTTGCTACTGAAATAGGTTCTTTATCATCCCCATCTTTTCCCTAAAGTAATCAAACTTTGTCCTTCAAAGGGCCTTGGTGAGGATGTTCGCCACATGTTCTCCTGTAAGAGTGTAACTCAACTGCACAGCTCCTAGTTGGACACAACCTTTGACAAAGTGACACTGAATATCAATATGCTTTGACCGCTCATGAAACACTGGATTCTCAGAGAGCTTGATGCAACTTTGATTATCGCACATGATCTTGGTCGCCTCCATTTTCCTTCTGAATAGGTTCACAAGCAATTTTCTAAGCAATATGGCCTCACACGAAGTTGTGCTCGCTGCCATATATTCTACCTCAGAGGAGCTCAGAGCCACGGACTTCTGTTTCGTATTGCACCAGGAAGTCATTCCTGATCCAATGTTGAAACTGTACCCAGAGGTACTTTTCCGATCCACTGAACTTCCTGCCCAATCTGCATCAGTAAATCTACTCAATTTGATATCCTTACCCCTAGTGTGCAAGAGTCCATAATAGATTGTTCCCTGTAAATACCTAAGAACGTGTTTAGCTGCTGCCTAGTGCGCCCTCTTCAGTTCCACCATGAACTGAGTGAGGGTGTTGACCAATGTTGTTAAAAGCGCGAGCGGGATTAAATCGGCGTGGGGAATGAAGCGGAAAAAAGCGGAAAAATCGGGAAAAAAGCGAGAAAAAATCATTTGGTACAAAAATATTCATTTTTTTCATTTTTTTTCAAATTTTCATTAAAAATCGCGCTGCCTCACCAGCCCGAGCTTTTTTCCCAAAAAAGTGGGATTTTTTCGAAAAAAGCAGGCAAAAAAGCGCGAAAAAAGCGCGCTTTTTTCCCAAAAAAGCGGCAAAATTTTTTTATCCCGCTTTTTTCCTATAAAAAACGTGATTAAATCGGCCTACGGAAAAACTCGCGATTTTTTGAAAAAAGCGCGATTAAACAACACTGGTGTTGACAGCATAGCAAATGTCTGGCTTGGTATTGACCAGATACATCAGGGACCCTATGAGCTGTCTGTATAGGATGGGATCAACATCCTTGCCTTCTGATGCATCAATCTTCTTCCAGTTGGTGATCATCGACGTAGCCACGGGTCTATAGTCCTCCATCCTGAATCTTTTCGGGATTTCTGTAGCATACCTCCCTTGCCCAAGGAAGAACTCTCCCTTATGCTGCCAAACTTCCAACCCTAGGAAGTAATGCATTAGTCCCAAATCCTTCATATCGAATTCTGTGGCTAGATTCTTCTTGCAGTCCCAAATGAGCCTAGATGATCATGTCAGAAAAAGATCATCCACATACAATACTAAGATTAGCGGCTCATTCTCTATAACCAGATAGTAGAGATTCGGATCTGCGTCACTATTGACAAATCCCATCTTCTGCAAGTAGCCATCGATTTGACCATACCATGCTCTAGATGCCTGTTTCAGCCCATACAAGGCTTTCTTCAATCTACATACATGAGACTTTTTCTCATGAGTCTCAAAACCCTCTAGTTGTTCAATATATACCTCTTCTTCTATTACCCCGTTCAGAAAAGCCATTTTGACATCCATCTAATGAATCTCCCACCCCATCTGAGCTGCAAGAGATAACACGGTCCTAATAGATGTATACCTGGCTATCAGGGCAAAGGTCTCCTCATAGTCAATTCCTTCCATTTCAGCATACCCCTTAGCCACAAACCTGGCCTTATATTTCTCAACACTGTTGTCTTCGGCATATTTGATCTTGTAGATCCATCTCGAACCTACTACTAATCTATCTTGAGGCCTTGGCACTACTTCTCAGACATCATTCACCATTATGGAGTTGTACTCCTCTACCATCGCATCTAGCCAAACCCGATGTTGAGCTACCTCCTGGAAACTGGCAGGCTCCCCATCCTGAGCTACTAATGCCTGATATCTATCTGGCCGTTATCGCTCTCTCTTATTGTTTCTTGGTGCATTGATGCTGTTCTCTGCATCTCGCAGAATCTAACAAAGTTCCCTGCTAGTTCTTTCTCTCCCAGTAAGTGCTTTTGTTAGTTCCTCCTCATCCTGTGAATCTTCCTGATTCGAGGAAGAATTCTTTACTTCTATTGGTTGAAGAGGTTTAACCAACGACTCTTCTTTTGACTGCTCCTCGGAAGGCATCTCACGAGATTTTTCGAAAGCCCTGTCCTCCATGAACTTTACATCTCGTCGAACCACTACCTTCCTACTCCCTGGAAGATAGATTCTGTATGCCTTAGCGTTCTTGCTATATCCCACTACATATCCCTTTTCTACAGTTTGAACCAGCTTTTCCTCTTTTCCTCGGGTATGTAGCAATATGTTAAACTCCCAAATATCCTGAAATGACTAACTTCAGGCGTCTTCCCTGTGAAAACTTTCTTTGGAGTTATCTTGCCTAACGCTCGATGAGAAGTCCTATTCTGAACATAGACTGTTGTGTTGCATGCTTCTGCCCACAGGAATTTTGGCATATCCTAATCATACATCATGGCCCTAACTGCTTCTACAACAATCTTAATCTTCCTTTCTGCTACTCCATTCTGCTCCGGATTGTATGAAGTTGTCCACTCTCTTCTGATGCCCTCCTTAGCGCAAAAATCAATGAAGTCCTTATCGACATACTCTCCTCCATTATCTGACCTCAAAACTTCTATTTTCTTCCCAGTTAGATTCTCCACCACAGTCTTGAACTCTTAGAATCGACAAAAACCTCGTCCTTGGTTTTCAGAAATAAATCCAAGTTTTCCTTGAGTGGCCATCAATGAAGGTAAGGAAATACTCGGCACCACTAAGAGCTTTGGTGGACATAGGTCCATAGATATCTGAGTGTATCAATCCTAATACACTCTTGGCCTTGTTTTTACTCCTAAAAAATGCTGCCTTGGCATACTTTCATAGAGCACATCCTCTTCAAACATCATCATGTTCCGTACTAAGATCTGAAACTCCTGTTACAGTGCTCCTAAGAATTTTCAGAACCCCATGGTGCAAATGTCCCATTCTTCTGTGACATAAGTTCGTTCAAGTTTTTGTCTCCATGACTGCTTATTAGTGGCATTGGTGATTCTAGTTGTAATCCGTACAAGTTACTTTTGATCCTGATCTGCACTTTCTTTTTCCAGCTCGGGTGTTTGATGTATACCTTCTCCTTGATGAAGTAGACGTCATAACCCTTGCCTTGAAGTTGCCACACAGAAAGTAAGTTCATCCCCAATCCTGGAACATGCAGCACATTTGTAGCGCAGATCCGTTCTCCCGATTCTATTTGAAAAACTATGGTACCCTTCTCTACTGGAGTACACTTTGCCTTGTTCCCCATGGTGATCTGAAAGTTCATCTTCTCTTCTCGATACTCTGAGAAACATTCCCTGATTCTCGTCATATGCCAAGAGGCTCCACTATCTATATACCATACTTCTGATGATGGAGAACTAGTCATACAAGCCACTTCTTCTTCCATCTTGGAAGCCAACATGAAGAAATCGAAATCCCTTGTGCAATTTTCTGAAATCTGTGCGAGTTCCCTGACGTCGATGCCTCTGCATCATGGTCTCGACCCATAACTGATTTTCCCTTCCTGTCTCTGGTTACTCGCTTTTATACCATGTGAAAATTCTATCACTGCAACATCTAAGTTACTTTTCCTACTTATTTTCAATAAGTTATTTATGAAATTCCTTCAATAAACATTAAAATAAATTCTGTTGTAGATATCACACCATAATATAGAAGCAACACATGCACAAGAATCAACACATCGACATAGGTATTTTGGACAACAGCCCCTGGAAAAACCCAATGTGGGAAAATCGGTGCAACAAGGGAGGATTTTATTATTTAGCAATTCTTCAGTACAACCAGGTGCCAAATTGACTTACCCAACAGAGAGAAAAATTCTCTAGCACTTCTCTCAGTCCCAACGTCAGCCCGACTGACCTCTGCATAGCTCCCAGACACTCTGCGTCAGCCCCTGCTTGTTTACGTTAGCCTTGGGCCTCTCTGCGTCACCCACACAAGCCCTCTTGTGACTGCGCAGTCTCCTGCTACCTCAGCATCTGCCTGAAAGGCCCTGCGTCTGCCTCTCTTGCCTCTGTGCTGGTCTTCTATTGTTGATCCTGACTCTCTGCTCCGTACTTGTTGCTTCCCGCTAATCTCCAGACCAGTAGTTGGAATTTCTTAGCTAACCCCTCTCTAGAAATCGAACTGACTGGTCTCCCTCAATCCGTCCTCCAACTGACCCTCAAGCCTCTTCTTATACTTTTTTCGTTGGTCCATCAACAACCGAGATTAAGTTCCTAATCAACGGCTAAGATTAGATCTGGCTTGATCCATGACTTTTGGACCAATTTAACTCAGTTTTATATTAATTCACATTAATGTTTTATTTTCCCTAAGTTTAGACTTAGGGACTCCATTAAAAATATTATTAATTATTTTAATATCTTCCAAACTGGTTAGATTTTGCCCAAACCATTTCTGGGTATTGGAGATCTCATGTGCTTTAGCCTCTCCACCAATATCCATGGCTAGAGCAAATCCTGTGATACCCGAAATCAACAGGTTTCATGGTCAAGGTCTTTTATTATAGAGGTCAAGCACCCATTGATTGCTTCTAGGGTTTGTCCTGGGTCAAGAAGTCAAAAGAGTCATTGTCATAAGTTGAAGACCCCATCGGGCACATTGTAACTTGTAAGGAAAATTATTCTTGTAATTAAAAGTGTCAAAATACCCTTCAAGACCAAGTCGGCCTAATTTCAAGAACCACATCCACCTTGAGAAGCCTATATAAAGGAGGGAACTCAACCTCCTTTAGACACACTCACTTCTCATCTCATTCAAGCAGTGGAGGAGCAGAAAAAGGCTAGAGAAGAAGAGGGTGGAGGAAGATGTTTCTGGGCTAAATCTATCTCACACGTGCGAAGAAGGAAGGCTAGGGTTTGTTGCTTCAAGGTTGAAATTTGCTATTTGCTGGAAGAGGATCAAAGTAGCTGGAAGAAGGGCCTACTAGGTCACCTTCTCACCCTAAACAAGGAAGCAAAGCAAGCGAAGTTGCTGGGAGGACTTGGAAGGCTAATTTTCTCTCACACGTGTGGATGCAGAAGCAGTTGTTGGGGGCCGAAATTTTCAGACCTGCATTAGAGGCCTAAATTCTGAAGCTAGGGGTCGAAGTTGTGCTGTTGGAAGAGATTTGACTAGGTTTGACTTGGACAAAGGAAGCACATCATCAGGAGAAGTCAGACTTGGTCTTGGAAGGGTATTGGTCTTGGTCTAGAGGTCTTGGAATTTGTCAATTGAAGAATCTATAAGAAGAGAAGAGATTTTTGGGTTTTCCTCTCAAGTGGAGAGGTATTGGCCCTGGCTTAAAGCCTATATCCTGTGTACTATTGTTCTTCTTGTTCTTGGTAGTTGTTTGATGATAAATGAACATAATAATAAGAGAAGTTAATATGTAAGAAAAACTAGAAAGATATCACAAGCAATTATCATAGAAATAGAACTCATCCTACCTACTGCCCTATAGATTTCTCAACATCCACAACCCTCAAGCCTAGGGTTTGGAGTACCTCCCAAGCTACAAATCTCAACATAGAGACCATTGTTGGCCTAACCATTGTGTTTAGAGGGCATTCTACAGCTTGGATGTGGGGTTTTGGTGGTTGATCTATT
Organism: Pinus taeda; assembly: GCA_000404065.3. Taxonomy (NCBI): domain Eukaryota; kingdom Viridiplantae; phylum Streptophyta; class Pinopsida; order Pinales; family Pinaceae; genus Pinus; species Pinus taeda. The sequence goes on along the minus strand of APFE030275836.1, from coordinate 132,293 downwards.
TTATTTCAGACTTCCATTTGTGGTCGCAGGTGTTGGAAAGCCCAAAATTTGCAATTCAAGACCAATACTATCTCATTGGTGCCTTGGCAAGCTAAATCAACCATTGGATATAGGCCTAGAGGCCTTGAGGGTTTGATCTCTTTCCTTACCTTCTTTTCACTTGCTGCATAAATCAAATCAGATCTGAACATTTTAGTAGACCCTAAACTCAAGAGAAACAAGCCTAAAAACACTCTAAAATCATCACATATTAATCTCAAGAACATTATAAGTGTTTTGGACTTGTTTCATGCATTTATGTGAATAGGTCTTATCAAAAAATTGTTGATCTCTTTGTTAATAATTGACTAATTTGAATATTCAAAGGGCTGATATAAATTTTAGAGATCTAATCTAGAGGTTTCAATGATCTTTCCTAGCCTAACTTGTTCTTTGTGGCATTAAAAGTATTCTTTGCGCACTGAATTTTCTATATCTGCATTTAAGAGTCCATATTGACATAATTTTTTGTCATCTATTGGATGATAACTTACAACAATCTGAATTTCTGTTAGCAGTGGAAAACAAATCAAAGAATAAGCCAAAGTAACCCCTTAATAAGCTAATAACTCATATAAGACATCACACTTCGATTATAGGGGTTTAATTCATCAATCTTGTTGATTTATGTTGGTTGTCCTATGCATTCTTGAAATCTGATTTAAGTATGCAGCGGTCTGATATAAGTGTTACAACAACATAATTGCTGATATATTGCTCTTAATAACTCATCTAAATGAGCCTAATACACTAACAAATCATCATCTTGATTAAAGGGTTGAATTGGTCATTAATTTTCTTTGTTCGCAATCAAAATATTGGACTGTTATCACTATTAAAGAAGTCTGATTAGATTTAAAGATCAGTCCATGGGACCATATTTTAATAAGCCTAACAAGTCTAAAGGTCATCTCTCTAATTGCTAAAGGTTTATCATTGAAATAGTGATTGTTTTCAAGTGATTTTTGGGATTGCTATTCTATACCAGTGAGTTATTGCAAAAGGAGCTCTCTAATATCTTTAGTTGCATTGGTATCTTGATAATAGTCTTGCCTTGACTTTCCTCTTACATCTTTGCATCTTTGCATCATCACTATTAGCAATCTCATTTTGAGGTTGTCTCTATTGTCATCTAATGCACTTAATTGATTTATGATATAAGTAGTAACTTGCCTAATCATTGAATAATATTGCTAAACATAATGTTGACTTGGGGTAGCGTCGGATGTGCTCTAGCCATAAAAATTGGTGGAGAGGCTAAAGCACATGAGATCTCCAAGACCCAGAAATGGTTTGGGGAAATTCTACCCGGTTAGAGAGATATTAAAATAATTAATATTTTTAATGGGTTCCTAAGTCTAAACTTAGGAAAACAAAAAAAATTGTGGGTATTAATATAAAACTGGGTGAGAATGTTCTAAAAGACATGCATCAAGCCAAATCTAATCTTAGCCATTGATTAGAGATTTAATCTCGGTCATTGAAGACTCAACAGAAAAAGTATAAGAGGAGGCTTGAGGGTCAGTTGGATATACAACAAGATTGATCAGTCAGTTTGATTTTCTAGAGAGGGGTTTGCTAACAAAATTTGAATAAGTGATCTGAGTTGCAGCGAGGAGCAATGAGTGCATAGCAGAGAGGCAGAGATAGTGTCGAAGGACTAGCACAAAGGTAGAGGAGGCTATGCAGAGCTAGTAGGAGCCACGTAGAGGGCCAAAGTGACTGTGCAAAGGCTAGCAGGGCTTGCGTGGGTGACGCAGAAGGATAGAGAGCCAACGCGGAGCAACAAAAGGCTGACGTAGGGGGCTTCTGAGTGATGCAGAGGCCAGGAAGGCTGACACAGAGTTTCAGAGAAGCGTCAGAGAGATTTTCGTGGAGCAGACTTACTGAATATCTGCTTCTGAAGAGAGGTATTACTGCCAGATTGATTTCTTTGTTGGGTGAGCTAGTTTAGCACCTTAGTTGTACTCAAGAAAGCGGCTTAGTAATAAAACCCTCAGAACTCCTGCAACGGTTTCCCCAAGTTGGGTTTTTTTGGGAGCGATTGTCCAAAAATAACGGTGTCGCTTGTGTGTTTCTATGTTATTTTCAGTTGATGATCAGTAGATGGTTGAGACTGCATTTGTGTTTATTTTCAGTATTTATGTGGTTAAATAACTTGTTAAAGAATAAAACAAGTAAGTGAAATAAATCAAATAGTGTAGGAAGAATTTCTAATGGGTTAAACTCGGAAATTTCAACACATAAGACACGGTCTTGTTGACATAATTGATAAGCTCTAATTGGAATTGTTAATTTCATTTCACTTGAATTGTTAGCCTTGTCTCATTAAGCGCTTCAGTTTGTTCTTAAGTAACATTAAGTGGTGCAATAATAAGTAATCTCTTGATAATTGTGCACTTGTGTTTCACTGCAATTGCATATCTTGCTTCACTTGAGATAGTTGTTCAATTACTCTTTAATATCACTACAAGTGTGTGAATTTAAATAATATATCTTATTGGAGTACTCAATCTAGTTAATAATCTCATTGAAGCATTCCCTAATCTTGCATCTACATTCTAGGCATAGTATTGCACTAATCAATTTACCTCCAAGCATGAGCTTGGTTGATAGAAAGATAGGACCACCTTTTCTCTTTTAGCTTGCGAAGGATATACCCTCTTTAGTGGTTAACACGGTGACCTTGTAGTCGTCAAAGCCACAGTCTCTGCAGCGCCAGAGGCATCGGGTGGTTAGAACTCAAGGGAAGGGATCGTTAATCAAGTCATAGCTTGCTTCCCCTTGGTTTCTCTCAACAGCTTACTCTAGAGACTAGCCTCAAAACAGCTAGGAGAAAGGATTCATCTAATTAGGCATATAATTTAAAATAAACCAAGATCTTGCGTCTCACTTAGTTTTCAGGTGTTGCGCTTCATATAAGATAATGAAGCATCTTGAAGCAACAACTGTACATCTGGTAGCTTGGTAGATAATTCAATTAAGCAAGTGTTTTAACTCCATTAAGGCACTAGTCTCTCAAGATAATCTAATCTAATCATGAAGCTTGCTAAGTTAACCAAGTTGCTAGGCCATTCAGTTGTCTCCCGGACTTGTTGGTTGCCAACGGGTCTTTTCATCTTCACATTTTATAGGGACTACCCCCCATAGGGTGTTGTTGGGAGACAACTAGAACGGAGAGGGCAGGGATCATAGTGACAACCCCCACCCTAATTGTTGCAGCATTATGCCTATACAATTTGAGAACCAACAATCCCTATGGATGAAACAATGAGTTCAAGAGACAACTAAATGGCTTAGAACCTTGGTTGAAAAAGATTGGCAAGTTAAGATTATTTAACAAGATTTGATTAGATTTAAGAATTTCTTAAGTATGAGACTAGTTCCTTAGGAGTCAAATTACTCGATCAATATAGATTAATTTCTAAGTTACCAGATGAACAATTGTTGTGAGTTTGAAAGCTATCCTATATGAGATGTGATACCTAGAACTAAGTGAAATGCAAAATATTGGTCAATTTTAAATTGAATGCCTATTCTAAGTGAATCCTTTCTCTCAACTATTTTGAAGTTAGTCTCAAATGTAAGTTGTGGAAAGAAACCCACGGGAAGAAAGCAATGGATTTCTTGACAATACCTCCCCTCGATTTCTAACCACTTGAATGCCTTCGGTGCTACAGGGACCATGGCCCTGACGATTGCAAGGTCACCGTGTTGACCAAAAGTGAGGGTCTAAACTCCGCAAGCTGGGTGAGAAAAGTGGTCATATCTTTCTATCAACCAAGCTTATGCTTGGAGGTATATTAATTAATGCACAACTAATCCTAAGATGAAATGCAAGTTATGAGTAAATATCTTAAATGAGATTATTAGATGATCCTCATAAGTACTTTCAATTTAGATTAGATTCTTATGATATTCAATTCAAGAGCACAAATAAGTACTTAAACATAGCAATTATGGAAACAATCTCAATCAAGACAATGTGCTAATTGAACAAGATCAACAAAATGCCCAAATACAAATCACTTCAAGATCTATTCAATGATCAGCAATCTTAAAATTTGACAAATGATCTAAATAGATAACCAGTGAGAAGCAAGGAGAAGCAAACTAATGAGCAATAGGATCATCCAATTAAGATCACAATATTACTCAAAGATGATATCACAAGATTGACTTTAGATGACAATGTTCTTAAACCATGAAACAAGATAATACTCTTATCCAATTAGGAATCAGTTCTTTATGTCACTTATCAATTAGAAGCAATAGGTTACTTATAAGAGCAAAGATGATATCAATGGCATTCACAATGAATCAATACAGTGCCAATGCCAAGTTAATCTTCTTGAGATGAGATTACTAATAGTGAATTAACCATGCAATATGAGTAATGATCTTTTAGAGCATTTACAATTATTCAAGCTTCACAATGAGATGTGCAATAAGATTCTCTTCATAAATGAGGTTGACTTATATTTAGAGCAAACTTAGATGTAAATCTTGAGATGCAAAATTATGCCAACGATGCAAAATGCAAAGAGTGACCAGCAAGACAACAATGATTGGTTCAACCACTTAGAGAAAAACTATAGGTTACTTTGCCAAACCAAGCTTATTATGACCAGTGTTGTTAAAAGCGCGATTAAATCGCGCTTTTTTCAAAAAATCGCGAGTTTTTCCCTAGCCCGATTTAATCGCGCCTTTTATAAGAAAAAAGTGGGCTAAATTTTTTTTGCCGCTTTTTGGGGAAAAAAGCGCACTTTTTTGAAAAAAGCGCGTTTTTTTCGAAAAAAACGCGCTTTTTTGGGAAAAAAGCTCACGCTGGCGGGGCAGCGCGATTTATAATGAAAAATTGAAAAAAAATGAAAAAAAATGAATATTTTTGTACCAAACGATTTTTTCCCGATTTTTTCCGCTTTTTTCCTGATTTTTCAGATTTTTTCCGATTCGTTCCCCGCGCCGATTTTATCCCGCTCGCGCTTTTAACAACATTGATTATGACTTCTTAAATGTACGAGGAATGCTTAGATCAAAACTTTAGCACTGAAACTTATAAACTTTACTGCTGTAGCATTTATATCAGATTCAGAAGTTAATATATCAGACTCAGGAAAATGTATATCAACACTCCAAAATCAACTAGAAAAACATAGAAACCATGGGACAAGTCATTGTTATTACTCGAGATTAATTATGAGCTCATATGAACGTATTCGTAGGGCTGCTTAGAGTGTTACCTCAGAAATTATGCCACTGTTAACGACCTATTTCAGATCTGATTTATGAAACAGTGAGGAAGAGACAAGATTAGAGAGCAAACCCTTAGGCCTAGAGGCCTAGTTTGATGGTTAGTTGACATTTCAATGGACTAGAACTCTTCAAACACCTGCAACACAATTTGTTAGCTTGAAATTAAGTGGACCAACCCTCTCATGACTGAAGCTAGGATGTTTATGGCTGGTTGGTAGCTTTCTTGGCAACTTTGGCCCTTGAAACCCTTGCCCAAGAGGCTAGTTAATTTGCGAAACAAATTGTTAGCCCAATAAGCTCAAAATTTATGATCCAAATCAATAGATATCAGTCCCAAATAGTTTTCAACGATGCCCTAGGCCCGCAACCACAAAAAATTAGTCAAAATTTTGATGCTAAACCCCACATCCTGCCAAAAAATATTGAATCATGGAGGGAAAATGCCCAATAGAGCTAACGACTAAGGGAAAATGGCCTCCTAGGCCACTGCAAGGCCTCTAAGGCCCGCAAATGCCCAAAACAGGACTCTTAGAGGCTGCAGCAAGGAGGATGAGGCTTCCAAGGCCCGCCGCAAGCCCAATTAAGGCTGTGACTAGATGAGAATGGCCCTAAGGCCTGTGACCAAGGCTCAAAAGGGTTGTCGCTTGGGGAAAGAGCCCAAAAAGGGGTTGCGGATAGGTGAAGAAGGCCCCTACGGCCTGCGGCCTAGGGAGAAAATGCCCTAAAGGGTGGCGGCTAGCCTCTAAGAGGCTAAAAATGTACTCGACCCCCCAAAAAATGATAAAATTTGCCTTCTAAGATTTGGACGACTTCCCTCTTTGGCTGGACGTTGAGTTGTTGGGAGCTGGAGGCTAGATCTTACCCTTAAGGGCCTAGATCAGCCTTCTGCTCTTAAATGAATAACCTAGAAATCAATTGCCGCTTCAAACCCTTGAGTTATCACCTACACAAATGAAAAAATGTGCTGATTTGGGGTAGCATTGAATGTGCTCTAGCCACGAAAATTGTTGGAGCGGCTAAAGCACATGAGATCTCCAAGACCCATAAATGGTTTGGACAAAATCTAACCAGTTTGGAAGATATTAAAATAATTAATATTTTTAATGGAGTCCCTAAGTCCAAACTTAGGGAAAATAAAATACTAATGTGAATTAATATAAAACTGAGTTAGAATGGTCCAAAAGTCATGGATCAAGCCAGATCTAATCTAAGTTGTTAATTAGGTTCTTAATCTCGGTTGTTGATGGACCAACGAGAAAAGTATAAGAAGAGGCTTGAGGGTTAGTTGGAGGACACACTGAGTGAGACCAGTCAGCTCGATTTCTGGAGCGGGGTTAGCTGAGAAATTCGAACTAGTGGTCTAGAGAGCAGCAGGAGGTAGCAAGTACAGAGTAGAGAGTCAGCATCAGCAACAAAAGACCAGCATAGAGGCAAGAGAGGCAGACGTAGGGCCCTTCAGGCAGATGCTGAGGTAGTGGGAGACTGCGCAGTCACTAGAGGGCTTGCGTGGGTGATGCAAAGAGGCCCAAGACTAATGCAGACAAGCAGGGGCTGACGTAGAGTGTCTGGGAGCTATGCAGAGGTCAACCAAGCTGACGCTGGGACTGGGAGAAATGTTGGAGAATTTTTTCCTCTCTGTTGGGTAAGCTAGTTTGGCACCTAGTTCTACTGAAGAATTGCTGAATAATAAAATCCTACCTTCTTGCACCGGTTTTCCCACAATGGATTTTTCCGAGGGCTGTTGTCCAAAATATCTATGTTGATGGGTTTATTCTTGTGCATGTGTTTGTTTCTGTATTATGTGTGATATCTGTAGCAGAATTTATTTTAATGTTTATTGAAGGAATTTCATAAATAACTTATTAAAAATAAGTAGGCAAAGTAAATCAGATGTTGCAGTGATGGAATTTTCACATGGTATCAATACGAGTAATCAAAGACAGGAAAGGAAAATCAGTTATGGGTCGAGACCATGATGCAGAGTCATCCACGTCAAGGGATTTGCACAGATTTTCAGAAAATTGCACAAGAGATTTTGATTTCTCCATGTTGGCTTCCAGGATGGAAGAAGAAGTGACTTCTATGACTAGTTCTGCATCATCAGAAGTATGGTATATAGACAGTGGAGCTTCTTGGCATATGACGGGAATTAGGGAATGTTTCTTAGAGTATCGAGAAGAGAAGATGAACTTTCAGAACACCATGGGGAACAAGACAAAGTGTACTCTAGTAGGTAAGCGTACCATAGTTTTTCAAACAGAATCCGGAGAACATTTCCGTGCTACCAATGCGCTGCATGTAGCAAGATTGGGGATGAACTTACTTTCCGTGTCGTAACTTCAAGGCAAGGGCTATGACGTCTACTTCATCAAGGAGAAGGTATACGTCAAACACTCGAGCTGGAAAAAGAAAGTGCAGATCGAGATCAAAAGTAACAAGTTGTACAGATTACAATTAGAATCAACAATGGCACTAATAGGCAGTCATGGAGACAAGGACTTGAACGAACTATGGCACAGAAGAATGGGACATTTGCACCATGGGGCTCTGAAAATTCTCAGGAGCACTATAACAGGAGCTCTGGATCTTAGTACAGAATGAGTTGATGTATGCAGAGGATGTGTTCTAGTAAAGTATGCCAAGGCAACATTTCCTAGGAGTAAACACAGGGCCAAGAGTGTACTAGGACTGATACACTTAGATATCTGCGAACCTATGTCCACCAAAGCTCTTAGTGGTGCCGAGTATTTCCTTACCTTCATTGGTGACCACTCAAGCAAAACTTGGATTTATTTTCTGAAAACCAAGGACGAGGTTTTCTGTCGATTCCAAGAGTTCAAGGCTCTGGTGGAGAATCTGACTGGGAAGAAAATAAAAGTTTTGCACTCAGATAATGGAAGATAGTATGTTGATAAGGACTTCATTGATTTTTGTGCTAAGGAGGGCATCAGAAGGGAGTGGACAACTCCGTACAATCTGGAGCAAGATGGAGTAGCAAAAAGGAAGAACAAGACTATTGTAAAAGAAGCTAAGGCCATGATGTATGATCAGGATATGCCAAAATCCCTATGGGCAGAAGCATGCAACACAACAGTCTATGTTCAGAACAAGACTCCTCATCGGGCATTGGGCAAGATTACTCCAGAGAAAGTTTTCACAGGGAAGACGCCTCAAGTCAGTGATTTCAAGATATTTGGGAGTTTAGCATACTGCCGCATACCCATGGAAATGAGGAAAAAGTTAGATCAAACTGCGGAAAAGGGATATCTCGTGTGATATATGCTAAGGCATACATAATCTATCTTCCAGGGAACAAGAAGGTAGTGGTTCGACGAGATGTAAAGTTCATGGAGGACAAGGCTTTCAGAAAATCTCGTGAGATGCCTCCGGAGGAGCAGTCAAAAGAAGAGTCGTTGGTTAAACCTCTTCAAACAACAGAAGTAAAGAATTCTCTCTTGGATCAGGAAGATTCACAGGTTGAGGAGGAGTTAAGATAATCACTTATTAGCTGTTGGGCACCTAATCCTCAATGGGTTAGTGTGGAAGCCAAATAGACAAAAGGAGTCCAAGAGACCTTGGGATGTGGAACCCAACGGTCATAACATGTACTATAAATGTAAATCATTTGTTAATAAAAATATATTCTCATGTTTTATCTTTCAGATTCCTTTGCTGCCCATGTGTGTCTAACATGGTATCAGAGCAGGCGTATTCCTGCCCTGCATAATTTCCTTGAGCCATTTGTTGTATGGTCTTTATGAGCCATTTGTTGTATGGTCTTTATGAGCAAGTCCTATTTTTAGTATTCCTGCCTTTGTAACTCCATTTTCCAGCCTGTCAGAACTGTCTATATTCTGCCTGGTTGCCTGACGCCTTCTGTGGCAGTGTCATATATGCGTTTTTCTATCAAGACTGTGGCTTCTATCTAGACTGCGCCCTTTGTCATATGCATTTTTAAGTAAACATTGAATGCTATCGTAGGAACGTTGGTGTTATTAAAGGTGGACGATGAAACGATTGAGCTTTATTTTTGAAGCCCATGAATGTTGCCGATTGCATAAGGCATCTCCAATGAATAATTGAAGGTTATGTTTTTCTACAGCTCTGTGGTTTATTTCCTGCGTGTTTAATAACATTATCTCCTCTCCATGTATTGAATAATCTCCTAGTATGTGCGTTGAAGTTGAAATACGTTGATAATCTCCCAGTATGTGTTCAAGTCTGTGCTGGCCCATCATTTACGTGTAACTGGTCTGAGGTTGTCAACTTCATGCTCAATCGACTGGATTTCTGTGGATTGAAAGTTTGATATTGCACATATGAAATAGTTTTGTGCGGTGAGCATGGAGGTTGCACCTGAGGATGATAACTTTGGTGCATTGATCACATGTCCAGCGTTATGAATGTGGGAGCATTGTTTTCCCGCTCTCCTCTTTCGGAGTCGCCATTTAACGGCATTAAGTTCCTATCCTGCCATATTCCTCACATCGTCCAGGCAATCCACCCCTAACAATTGCTTGAGATCACTGAAGATTTGCCCTAATTAATTCATGGCATCGGTTGCGTGTGATTCCCTTCAAAACGTTACTTTGTATTCTCCGTGCTACTCCTTAACAAGATCAACTAGCCTCTAGGTGTAATGTCGTAGGGATAGATGTCGTAAAAAGAAGTGCAGTTGAATTCAAGTGCTCTTTCAATAATCTGAAGTCCGGAGTCATAAACAGAGCTGACTTTCCAATTTGCACGCAGCAAATTGTGTCCAGCCTGCCACACCCAACTTCCCTCCGCCCCACCGGTAACCAATAACCAGAATGACAAGGAAGGGGGTTGGCCTTGCCCATCGAATAAATCACTGTTGGCAATCTCCCAAATTGCACTGTATTTGCGAGGACTCATACTGTACCATCTCCATTGTCCTATCTGGGCAACTTCAACAGCGGAAATGTCTGTTTGGCTTCCTTCATACAAAAACTTGAGAGCAAGAAAGTCCGGCTATTGAGAAGCCAAGCGAAGTTAAGGGATCATTGTATGAGCTAAGCATTGTTGCCTCACGCATCTTGGCATTGCAGTATGTAATATCAGAGTTAGTGTTGCAGTATATAATATCAGAGTTGGCGCCGTTGGTCGTGTTGCCCAGGTGTATATGTTGCATGTGTGTTACACCTTTTTTCATTGAGTTCAACATTTTTTAAGGCAGGTGTTAATATCTGAGAGGGCGTTGCGTTGTTGAGTTTGTTATTGGTAAGACTGTGTTAATACCAGTCCTGGGTTTGCATTGTTGTGTGGTATTGGTAAAAAAAGGAAGTCGTGTTATGCTTTCTGCTAAAAAATAAATGATAATCAACCCCATAAAGCGCCAGGCTTCTATGCGTTCGTTCCTATCCAGGCCTACTCTGCAATTGCCAGAATTACGTTGAAACTGAGAAGTTCTATAGCTGCAGTTTGTGCAAAGATGTGTCTGGACCAAGACTAGAGACCAAATTGAGTGGAATATTAGCCCATCTTGCTCACTGATTGAAGATGGAAGTTGTTGGTGCAATCTGCATATGACTGGGACGAGTTTTAGAGTTAATAACACTGTTCGACATGGCCAATTAAAGGCTAATATATATGGTTGTTTTCCCTGAAAGGAACTGATAAGTTGGAGACATCTTTGCTGAAGCTACATTACCAGTGAACTCTTAACAAAGGTACTATTGAAATTAAAACACTCGTGGAGCTTATTAAGAAAGGAGACAAGGTTGGTTCTTCCGACACAGTTTTGCTTGCAAAGCTTGGCATTCGGCCATTTTCCTATGGATTGATTGTGCAGTCTGTATACAACAACTGATCGATATTTGATCATGAAGTTCTTGATCTCACAGAGGATGATTTAATAGAGAAATTTACTGCTGATATTTCTACTATGACAACTCTTTCTAGTATTTGAAGGATCCAAGCAAGTTTGCAGTTGTTGCTGCCCCAGTGTGGCATTGTTTTTAATACTCATTATAGTGCATTGATTCCTTGATTCGACTGCTACATACAGAGTTTGGTGGGCTGATTGTAATCTTTTATGGAGAAAAGTTTTGTCGGTTGTATTGTCAAAACATAATGTTGGTCATGAGTAAACTCTTATTTTTTATGTAATCGATTGTAATTGGTGCTTGCTGGTTGCACACTGATCATTTGCTGACATTTATAAAGGATATTGCTGTGTACTGTGAGTGGGTATTACTTTTCTGCATTGAGTAGTAGTTGTGATCAATT
>APFE030275836.1:57675-116861 GCA_000404065.3 Pinus taeda | reverse complement strand
CACAGTTTTATATTAATTCACATTAATATTTTAATTTCCCTAAGTTTAGACTTAGGGACTCCATTAAAAATATTAATTATTTTAATATCTCCCTAGCTGTTTAGAATCCACCCAAACCCTTTTTGGGTATTGGAGATCTCATGTGCCCTAACCTCTCCACCAAAATTCGTGGTTAGAGCACATTCAATGCTACCCCAAATCAACATTAGACTTATAGATCTAAACCCAACACCCAAGGCAAGATACTTGTATCAATACATGTTCCATCATGCAACAAATGAAATAACAATTTTATGAAGCACGTATAATATAGAGCATAAAAAACACTATCATATAGCACAAACCAGCAGATAGAAGAACACCATGAAATTGAAACCCCAAAGTCTTTCTATTATGAGAAATACAGTTCCAATAGATAAAGACTTAGTACATGCATTATAGATTACATCATTCAAAGATGAGATGAGGAGCTCAATCGCTTTCTTATATAGAAAATGAGAGAATAGAACCCTTCCAAGTGGAAATAATGGCTAGTTGGCTTGATCCTCGCCAAAACAATCTCATCCATTGATCTTCCCTTTAAAATAACTTGACCTTAATCATTATATTTTTTTAGTTTTGAGGAAAAATTCGAATTTCTCTTAAAACCCCCTTTTTATTAAACCAAAATATAATATTTTGGATTAATATCCTTAAAAAATTCACATTGACTTAACCAGCAAGGTCCAAGGGGTCAAATTTTCTTAAAAAATCTATTTTTCCCTTGGTGGAGGACCTTAAAAAATTAATTCTTTTTTGACCCACGAATTTTTTATTATTTTCCACTTTGAGATGATTTAATTTCTCTCAAATTATATTTTGACTCAAAATTAATTAATTTTCTGGCATATGATTTTTATTTAATTTTCCCAGAAAAATTAATTAAATGACTAGAAGGGATTAATTAATTTTTTCCACCCTCAAATATTTTAGCCATGGTGTCTAAGTAACCATGCACTAAAACATTTTTTACATCAAGAGATTACAAATTAATTCAACTCTTAGAAAGGAAAATACACATTTAGACATAGACCCTCAAGACATTACCAATTCTACGACACAATATGATCTAGTATGAAACCAAGTGTCTATATTAAAATAATTTAGGCATGGTGTCTAACTATGAGTAACCATGCGCTAAAATATTCCTAAACACAGTTTTACATAGATTCGATACACACTAGGACTCACCTAAAACCTTGTCAACTAATTCCACCCTAACTTTGGGGTTATAAGAGGAAAGAAAACTCTGTCGATTATCTGTGTTTACAAACACACATAATTTGGGGAGGTTAAAAGCTCCCTAGGGTGAAATCCTTTGACAAAAATCATAGGTTTACATAGTTGTTATTACATGACTCAATGGTCATACTAGCATCATTTACAATAAGCTTTATAAAAATTGGGATTACAATAATGAAACTGGAAGCCGAATGACGACATTGATTCTCGAAAAAAATTGTTTGGTGCTTTGTACTCTGCTTCTTGGGTTGTTGACAAGTGTGGTCTACATCTGGCTCTACTTGGGGACACGTTGCTTCACTTGAAGGAATGTGAGAATCCAAAATCCTGTATCCAAGAAAACAAAGTAACATTAGATAGGTATCCACTCTAGGACAAAATCATCATGTATACAACAACAAGTATATGGAACATCTGCCGGAATAGAAAACCTATTCTAACAATGAAACATAAAGACATAAAATATAAATGGATAAAAAGAAAACTAACTAATGACAAAAGTGAAATCCTATCTAAGAGAGCAAGGTCATAGATACCAACGCAAAAGATGCCCTATGGCATCAGAGGTCTTCATTAAAGTGCATGCTAAGCATCCTCTGACTCTCAGGCAGATCCATAGGTTGCTTCTCTAATGTGTCGTGTTGGATTATGAAGATGCTAAGACTTTGACTTACTCGAATATCACGTTGTTCTCAACCACCAAATGCATCAAATTTCTTCCTTTTTCTTTTCTGCTTTTTACTTTTGTTTCATGCAGGATGTGACATTGATGATGATGCGATCGATGTACAACTTTCTACCTGATCTGAAAAACACTCATACGGAAAATTTGGAACATCCAAGGACCAAGACTTTTGTAACATTCTCTTCTTCTTTTTTATGAACCTGCTTTGTCAAAGATGATGGATTAATCTTGCAAGTACCAATCTGATTCCCACCAGCTTCTTTTCTGCCTGGGTTATCTTCATTCAATCATTTCTCAATGGAGCCAATAACCTCGTCATAGTAAGATGATGTTTGCTTCAATGGGCTAGGTGGTTCACGGTCTATTGGAAGCTATTTGATCCCTTTACATTTATCATCTGGGTTAAGTTGGGATCTCTGAAATTGTGATCCTTCAAATTCGTACAACTTATTCTGAATAACAATCACTTGTTTAGAATGTTCAACCTTCATAGCACTGATTTTCTTTGCATGATTTGATTCCATGGTATCCATCATGTTCTGAAAGGTGACCATTTGATTATACTAACTTCCATAAACTGTAACCTATTTTGAAGAGGAGATCTAACCGAGTTCCATGTCCTTTATCACTTTATTATACTTCTCTTGAATAGAGCTCATTTCTTTCTTATGATTGGATTTGATGGTGTTTAACTCCTCAACATGCTTTTCTTCTATAGCTAACAACTTGGTGTGCATGGATCTCATCTCCTTAGAATGATTCTCTTGATTGAGTTTTGTGGTTTTCATCAACTGTGCTTGACTGAATTGCATGTCTCTAAGCATTTGAGTTAACTCCTTGATAAGAAGCTTATCATTTTCTTTTTCATCATATATACCAATTTGATCATTTGTCCCTGCCTTTCCACTATTGAGGATTCTTCTTACAACAACACAAGTGGATTCATCATGAAAACTCTCACAAGGTCTGCAATATGGCAAAGATTGATGTGGCACATTATCTTGAAACCTTTCTAGTTTTACAAGATCACTTTCATCTCTTTTTACAATGTAATTGTCACAAGGTGAATCCCTTTGATCTCCATATCTATTTTTGAAAGAATTGACGATAGCTTGCAGAGAATCAAAGGAATTGTTAAGAAAATCATAAAACCATTTCATAGCATCACCTTCCAAGGAGAGGACAAAGAGTCGCATTTTGATGTCTTCATGATTATATCGTGTAGAGCTGCAAAATTTCCAGAAACAAAGACTAAACTTTGTAAGATGAACTCTAGCGAAAATTGCATCATTACCCTCAAAAGAGGGCAAATTATCAAGGGCCGAACCCAAAATATCATGAGGATAGCCTTGAATGTTAGTAAAACAATAGGGGGCAAACAAACAAGTCATTCATGATGACTTGCTTAAGGGCAAACGAAATTAATGGATGTTAGAGAGAGAACAGTATTCAAGAAAAACAAGAGGTCTACAAGAAGCAGGCTTCTAGCAAAAATCCTTGCAAAAAATGAGAGAAGTGCAGTGGCCACTTGAGCATGAATCTAACTCTAAAATCCAAAGGGAAAAACACGACAAGTTAGATAATAACTAGGAAGAGAAAAATTATATCCCCAAGGCAAGGAAAAGCAAGTGGATATTAGGGAGGGCTTCTTGTTCAAAAAAAAATGAATTCTTACTAGAATGTAATTTGTTTAATTGAGCTTCGAGAGAGGGGTTAACCAAGCTACCAGGATTTCTTCTAGTATAAGATCTTGTGAATGGAAGAATAAGTGGAGTCGCCAACTGCTACCGCTTAATTTAGCAGGGGTCCTAGAAGGGGTTCTAAAGGGATTACAGCTAAATCAAGTGGCAGCACTGGAACAAGGACCCACTGTCACGTCAGTTAATGTCCCCTGCTCTTTACAGACTTTCACTAATGAGAGGAGCCTCGGTATAGGGAAATCAGTAGAATGATGGGGTCAATAACGATGCATAATGTGATTTCCAATGCCCATTCGAAGGAGAGGCCCAAATAATAGGTTGCTCGTTTTAGAAGCAAAAGAACAAATCTCCAAGAAAGGCTTGAGGGAAGGATGACCTCAGGTTTAGGAATATTTAGAAATGATGAATGCCTAAGATCAAAACTTCCAAAATCCCTCACTTGTGATTGATGTGTTTATAGTGGGGTTCAAAGTGAGGCAAGGATGGCTCATTCAATGGAAAGATTCAATTAAAGTGTGAGCTTTGGGAGAAGCTAGGATGACTTTCCATAAAAAACCTATTGAGAGAAATACTATAAGAGACTAAGGATTGAGAGATATGTCATGGTAAAGGCTCATCCAATGATCGCCTATAATGAAGAGAAAATGTTTTGAATGATGCAATACAAAGTGCAAATCTTCAAGAAATCCCCAAGTCAAAGGAGCTTTAAGGGTTCCTTCTTGGTGTGATAGCTAGGGCATCAAATTATTTGAAATTTTATCATCAAAATTTGTTCAAAACTAGAGGATGCCTAGACGAGACATAAATGAAGAAACTTGTCCGAAGGGAATCCTAAAATTCCTCCTACCTAAAATTTCACACAAAGCCCTAGAAGATCTCCTTATCCATAGAGAACGAAGAAAAGAAGAAGAAAAGAGGTGAAAGAATGATATTTCATCACCAAGGATCTAGGACCAATGCCTAGTCTACTGGGAGAATGGAGTAAAGAATGAGATTGATATAGGGTTTTGTTCCATCAAGGAGCCTAATTGCAGCTTCGTACACCCTAATGAAGCAACTACCCAACTACAAGAAGGATATATACTTCAATTTGTCAAATAATGGAGCTTTAGGGTTAGGTTTTCAAAGGCAACCCCAAGAAACGTTCACTTTTTCTTTCCCAATGAATAACACATGCAATAGATCAAGACTACCAAAGTGATTCAAGATTTTTGCATAATTTAGAGCACAAGCAACATCATGATGCAATATTCTATATATTGGACATATAATGAAAATTCCGAATAAAAGAGAAACTTACATGGCAGAAAAAGTATATCCATCCATCACATTTGCAAGAGAGAAGCTCCAAAATAGAATAACATAAACCCAAACATCAAAATGCATTAAAGAATCTCCAATTCATCCTTCAATAGCTATAGTGGAATCCCAGAAGAAACAATGATCCAAATCCAAGTGATGATGAATTACAAATGGGGCCTCACTTGTATTTATATGAGCCTTTAATAGTTCAATCGGTATAATTAGCATAACAAACCCCTAAAAGTGTCTCTAATGTGTAAAATATCACCGTAATTGGTGACAAGCCCACCAAATCGCTCCATAACATGAAAAATAAGCCTATTAGGAGGGTTGAAATGATAGTACGATAGCTAGGAGGATCATTGGAAGGCCTAGTGAAGTCCAATATGTGCCAAAATGGATGGAAGGGCTCTAAAAATAGTGATGAAGGGGGTGACCCCTTGATCTCCAAGAAACTGACTTGTGGTGCTCCCAAGTGGCTGTGGGGGCAAAAAAAGTCCTCATGGGTCTCCAAGTGGATCGAAGAAGCTCGTATCATATCTGCAAGGATTGGAACAATGATGCAAGCCCTCTCTTTGTCTTCCATCTGGGCCTTGGAACAACAACCAAGTGTGTGGTGCAAGCACGGGGGATTCTCTCAGTGAACCTCTGACATATCACGTGCATTCGTAGAATATTAAACAATGCCCTCAATTTGACTACATATTGGAAAATCCCTCTAAAAATCACATTATTTAACCCCCAACCAATCTGAACCCAATATAGCTTCCCAATTTAAAAAACCCCTGCTTTCACTAGATATTGTAGGTATCCATTTTTTCATTAACATTTTTTACACCCCTTTATATTTTTTCATAAATTTTGAGCACCACTTTTTATATTTGGCAATATAATAACCCTTTAACCCCTATATATCCCACAATATATTATGTCATTTCTTCCTCAATATATATCCCCCAATATGGACCCATGTGGTATGATATTGCTCCCCGAGTGAAGCCCCCGTGGCTGCAAGTGTGTAGTCGACTAGGCAAGGTGGTCCAAGTACATCATCATCATCAAATAAATGGAACACGAGTGAGCATTAAGTGGAGCTGAAGGATCCCATGATGTGGCTATCTGCTCTGTGCTATAGTGGAGGCCCATGGCTCTCTACATTCACCCTACCAATGCTAATATGACCCTCTAGGGGCTTGGACCCCGTATAGGGAGACCAAACCCTAAGATGAAGACCCATCCTACAATCCTGTATAAGATCTAATGCATCTCCTCACCTTCCAGTATAACAAATCATTAGTGCAATTGAGTAAATTAGTTTACAAATCATGGAACCATGTGAACACTTCACAATGGCATGCCCTTCCATAATGGGCTTCGGAACGTATAAGTGTCTCCAAGTTCAAGAGGGAGGTTAATCAAGGACCCTATTAAATGGTTTCAACTTATAAGGGAGTGACAGGTCCATGGTACATCCCTTAAGTGGAAGGTGTCATGTGATATAATGATGGAACAAAGTGGGACATCAGGGGAAGGCTCCAAGCCACATGCCACAGTACAAGGGTAGCCATGATGAGGGAAGCCCACATTTGGGTGTATAAATGTAGGAGGGAGGAATCGTGGTACATGAGTTACCTTAGTCTTTGTTTTTCCACCCTTCTTCATAAGCCTTTGCCTTTTATTGATTTTTCTTTGATAACTGCTCAGGGCTCCATGCGATGAGAGCACGATGTGTAAGACTGACAGTGATTACCTTTTTAATGTTGGGCAATTCATCGCCCACTAGGAGTTGGGACAATCATGAGCTCCTTAATGGGGCCCTGGGAACCACGGTGATGGCCATAATGGGGGTGGAGCTTATGTTTGGCTTTTGCCTAGGGGCTAAATTTGTATGTCCCGACCATCTTTTCCATTTTATGGTACTTTCCCTGTTGAGAGTGGCCAAATTATGCTTTAACTTTCTTTTAGTTGCATCAACCTCTGAGGCATCGTTCCAAGCCCGACCCAAAGTGTGGAAAAGGGGAAAGGGGTGGCTAACTCCTTGTGGACCTAATGGACAAATGTGGACCCAAATGGGAGATATTTTAAAAGGGGTTATAATGAGTGAAGTGGAGTGATGTATGTGGTGTCAGAAAGCGGGTCTGTGCAACCAAAATCAGGATTTCCCATGTGGTGGAACTCCTAAAGCTAGTAGAAAATAAAGGAGATCCGACAAGACTAGCATACAATGTTAACCACCAAATTGGACAAAAGAGACACATGTACAAACCAAGACCATTCTTTCCGCCGAATCCCCCCACTAATCAATGACCAAAAGTGTCCATGATAAGTAAACAAATGTACTCAACTACATAATGAAAGCCATACCTTCAGGCTTAGAAGGCTATCCTTCAAATATATGATGATGACAAAAGGATGATGGCGCATAATGGATGGCTCAGGTGGCAGAGATGGTGGCACATTGAGCTACATGTTGGCTACAACGAGTTGGTCGCTGCTCGCTGAGGACCATCTAGGAGGAAAATTTTCTCCTAAGGGTGTCACCAACAGGTGGTGGGTAACATCTGACTCCAACTGGTACATGATCTCTCAGTAGAGTGCATGGACATACTCAGATGGGGAGGTCATGAGAACACCAACAATCTCTTGGGACTGCTTTCCTGTTACCTACACATCAAAGATTCAAGCACACAAGGTAGCATGTTTTTGTGGCGTCTCATGATCTCCCATGCTTATATTAGGCCTTAAAAATCAACATGAATTAAAATTTATTGTAAAATGCAATTCTACTCTAAATGCATCTAATTTAACATGATAATATCATCTAACATTAGTTCTAATGTGGAAATCAGCATGCAATGCATCCTATTCTAACATGCATATGATATTACGCAAGTACTAAGTGTAATCATAGACCCAATGCAACCAACATATCGTCCAATCACTATGAGAACACCTTCTCCTTTGCTTACTTATGCAATAGATCTAAATGTAAGGGTAGGAATGGCCACATGGAAGGTCATAAGGGCGGAAGGTGGGAAAATGAAATGGGCACACACGGGGAATCATGGGTGAAAAGGGAATGATGGGATGAAACCTACTCCACATGATCCTCTTCTTTAACCAAAAGATAGAGATATCAACAATCAAGCTTATAAATCTTCGATGAATGGAAACCTCAGGAATATCATCTTCATTATGGTCCCTATCATTTATATCGATCTTTTTGGCCACCACAAGGTCATGATCGGAAGGAAAGGGAGATTGATGACACAGAGAGATACAACAAGTAGGTTGCTCATGATGATCAAACTTAGGAGAGAGAGAGAGAGAGAGAGAATACCTCCTCATTAGTGATAGCGCATGGAGGGTTGAAGAAAGGGTCCACATAAGACTCAATTTTAACCCCATGATTTTGAGGAAAGACAAGGATCCTATTGATATCGTCATCATCGGTGTCATAGATTGGGTCCTTGTCAAAATTATGAAAATTCTATCACTGCACCAACCTATTTATTTTACCTACTTATTTGCCAATAAGTTTTTTTCGAAAAGCCCTTCAGTAAACATTAAAATAAATTTTGCTGCAGATATCACACCATACTACAGAAACAAACACATGCACAAGAATCAAAACATCAACACAGATATTTTGGACAAATGTGCCCGGAAAAACCCAATGTGGGAAAACCGGTGCAGCATAGGTGGAATTTATTATTCAGCAATTCTTCAGTACAACTAGGTGCCAAACTAGCTTACCCAACAGAAAACAAATTCTCCAACACTTCTCCTAACATCAGCATCAGGCTTACTAGCCTCTACACGGTTCCCATACATACTACGTCAGCTCCTGCCTCTCTGCATCACCCACGCAAGCCTTCCATGACTACACGGCCTACTGCCTTCGCGTCTGCCTGAGAGGCTCTGTGTCTGCCTCTCCAACCTCTGTGTTGGTCTTCTGGTGTTGATCCCGACTCTCTATTCTGTATTCGCCAACTCTTGTTGCTCCCCAAACCACTAGTTTGAATTTTGCAGCTAACCCCGCCCCAGAAATCGAACTGACTAGTCTCTATTAGTCTGTTCTCTAACTGACCCTCAAGCCTCTTCGTATACTTTTACTGTTGGTCCTTCAACAATCGAGATTAAATCTCTAATTAATAGCTAAGATTAGATTTGGCTTGATCCACGACTTTTAGAACCTTCTACCCCAGTTTTATATTAATACCTATTAATATTTTATTTTTCCTAAGTTTAGACTTAGGAACTCCATTAAAAATATCAATTATTTTAATATCTCCAAAACCGGTTAGAATCTGCCCAAACCATTTCTGGGTCTTGGAGATCTCATGTGCTTTAGCCTCTCCACCAATTTTCATGGCTAGAGCACATCCGATGCTACCCCAAATCAACACTCCCTCTTAGCTCATCCCCAATCCTTTGAAAAACTAACCCTAAAACTCCCGATGGCACTATCACTGGCACTGCTACATCTGTATTGCAGCTCTATCTACATCCGTGTTGTTGCTGATCCATCTTCCGAACACTACATCTGCATTGCAACTCCCTCTGCATCCGTGTTGTTGCTAGTCCTTCTTCCCAACACTACATCTGCACTGCAAACTCCTCATCATGTTGCATCATGTTACTGTTGATTGCTACTGCACTGCAACATCATACCCATTTCTGCTACTGAAATGGATTCTTTATCATCCCCATCTCCCTGAAATAATCAAAGTTGGTTCTTCCAAGGGCCTTGGACACAGTCTCTGACAAAGTGACACGGATATCAATATGCTATGACCAATCGTGAAACATTGGATTCTCAGAGAGCTTGATGCAACTCTAATTATCACACATGATCCTGGTCACCTCCATCTTTCTTCTCAATAGGTTCACAAGAAGTTTTCTACGCCATATGGCCTCGCACGAAGCTATTCTTGCGGCCATAATTCCTGCCTCTACTGAGCTCAGAGCCACACATTTTTGTTTCCTACTACACCAGGAGGTCATTCATGATCCAATTTGAAACAACAGCCATACTTTTCCGATCCACTAAACTTCCGCCCAGGCTGCATCAGTAGATCCACTCAATCTGATATCCTTTCTCCTGGTGTACAAGAGTCCATAATCGACTATTCTCTGTATATATCTGAGAACATGTTTGGTTGCTGCCCAATGCGCCCTCTTTGGTTCCACCATGAACTGACTAAGGGTGTTGACAGTGTAACAAATCTCAGGCCTGGTATTGACCAAATACATCGGGGACCCTATGAGCTGTCTGTATAAGGTGGAATCGACATCCTTGTCTTCTGATGCATTAATCTTCTTCCAGTTGGTGATCATTGGAGTAGCCATGGGTCTACAGTCCTCAATCTTGAATCTCATCAGGATTTCTGTAGCATATCTCCCTTGCCCAAGGAAGATCTCCCCCTTTTGCTGCAGAACTTTCAACCCTAGGAAATAACGCATTCGTCCCAAATCCTTCATATCGAATTCTGTGGCTAGATTCTTCTTGCAGTCCTTGATGAGCCTGGATGATCCTATCAGAAAGAGATCATCCAAATACAATACTAAGATTAGAGGCTCATTCTCCACAACTAGATAGTAGAGATTTGGATTTGCGTCACTATTGACAAATCCCATCTTCTGCAAGTAGCCATCGATTCGACCATACCATGCTCTAGGTGCCTATTTCAACCCATACAAGGCTTTCTTCAATCTGCATACATGAGACTTCTTCTCATGTGGCTCAAAGCCCTCTGGTTGTTCAATGTATACCTCTTCTTCTATCACCCCATTCAGAAATGTCATTTTGACATCCATCTGATGAATCTCCCACCCCATCTGTGCTGCAAGAGATATCACGGTTCTAATCGATGTATACCTAGTTACCGAGGCGAAGGTATCTTCGTAGTCAATTCCTTCCTTCTGAGCATACCCCTTAGCCACAAACCTGGCTCTGTATTTCTCAACATTGTCGTCTACAACGTATTTAATCTTGTAGATCCATCTCGAACCTACCATTGATCTATCTTGAGGCCTTGGCACTACCTCCCAGACATTGTTCACCATTATGGAGTTGTACTCCTCTACCATCACATCCAATGAAACTTCATGTTGAGCCGCCTCCTGAAAACTGGCAAGTTCCCCATCCTGAGCTACTAATGCCTGATATCTATCTGGTTGTTTTCGGACCCTCTTATTGCTCCTTGGCGCAGCGATGAATTCCTCTGCATCTCACAGAATTTGACGAAGTTCCCTGCTCATTCTTCCTCTGCCAGCGCGTGCTTCCATTAGCTCCTCCTCATCCTGAGATTCTTCCTGATCTGAGGAAGAATTATTTACTTCCATTGGCTGAAGAGGTTTGACCAACAACTCCTCTTTTGACTGCTCCTTGAAAGGCATTTCTCGAGATTTTCTGAAATCCCTGTCCTCCATGAACGTCACATCTCGTCGAACTACTATCTTCATGTTCCCTAGAAGATAGATTCTGTATGCCTTAGCATTCTCACTATATCCCACTAGATATCCCTTTTCTGCCGTTTGATCCAGCTTCTTCCTCTTTTCCTCGGGCACGTGGCAATATCCTAAGCTCCCAAATATCCTGAAATCACTAACTTCAGTCATTTTCCCTGTGAAAACTTTCTCTAGGGTAATATTGCCCAATGCCCGATCAGGAGTCCTGTTCTGAACGTAGACTATTGTGTTGCATGCTTCTACCCACAGGAATTTTGGCATATCCTGATCATACATCATCACCCTAGCTACTTCTACAGCAGTCCTGTTCTTCCCTCTTGCTACTCCATTCTACTCCGAATTGTAAGGAGTTGTCCACTCTCTTCTGATACCCTCCTTAATGCAAAAATCAGTGAAGTCCTTATCGACATACTCTCCACCATTATCTGAGCGCAAAACTTTTATTTTCTTCCCAGTCAAATTCTTCACCAGAGCCTTGAACTCTTTGAATCGACAGAAAACCTCGTCCTTGGTTTTCAGAAAATAAATCCAAGTTTTCCTTAAGTGGTCATCAATGAAGGTAAGGAAGTACTCGGCACCACTAAGAGCTTTCGTGGACATACGTCCGCAGATATCTAAGTGTATCAATCTTAGTACACTCTTAGCCCTATTCTTACTTCTAGGAAACGCTGCTTTAGCATACTTTCCCAGAGCACATCCTCTGCATACATCATCTCGTTCCGTACTAAGATTCGGAACTCCTGTTACAGTGTTTCTGAGTATTCTCAGAGCCCCATGGTGCAAATGTCCCATTCTTCTGTGCCATAGTTCATTCAAATCCTTGTCTCCATGACTGCCTATTAGTGACATTGGTGATTCTAGTTGTAGTCTGTACAACCTGTTACTTTTGATCCCGATCTGCAATTTATTTTTCCAGCTTGGCTGTTTGGCGTATACTTTCTCCTTGATCAAGAAAATGTCATCGCCTTTGCCTTGAAGTTGCGACAAGGAAAGTAAATTCATCCCCAATCCTGGTACATGCAGCACATTGGTAGCACAGAACTACTCTCACGTTTCTGTTTGAAAACCTATGGTACCCCTCCCTACTAGAGTACACTTTGCCTTGTTCCCCTTGGAGATCTGAAAGTTCATCCTCTCCTCCTGATAATTTGAGAAACATTCCCGGATTCTCATCATATGCCAAGAGGCTCCATTGTCTATATACCATACTTCTGATGATGTAGAGCTAGTCACACAAGCCACTTCTTCTTCCATCCTGGAAGCCAACATAGAGAAACCGAAGTCACATTCTCTTGTACAATTTTCTAAAAATTTGTGCGAGTCTCCTCACGAAGATGCCTCTACATCATGGTCTCGACCCATAATTGATTTTCCCTTCCTGTCTTTTATTACCTACACTGATACCATATCAAAATTCTACCACTTCAACAACTAATTTATTTTACCTACTTATTTGCTAATAATCTATTTACGAAAAACCCTTCAGTAAACATTAAAATAAATTTTGTTGCAAATATCACACCATAACACAGAAACAAACACATGCACAAAAATCAACACATCAACACAAATATTTTGGACAGATGTCCCCGGAAAAACCCAATGCGAGAAAAAATCAATGCAGCATAGGAGGATTTTATTATTCAACAATTCTTCAATACAACTAGGTGCCAAACTGGCTTACCCGACAGAGAACAAATTCTCGAGCACTTCTCCCAACCTCAATGTCGAGCTTACTGGCCTCTACACAGTTCCTAGACCTACTGCGTCAACTCCTGCCTCTCTATGTCAGCACTGGGCCTCTCTGCATCACCCACGCAAAACTTCCAGTGATTATGTGTCTGTTGCCTCTGCGTCTGCGTGAGAGGCTTTGAGTCTACCTCTCCAATCTTTGTGCTGGTATTCTAGTGCTGATCCCGACTCTCTGTTCCGTACCCGTTGCCTCCTACTGCTTCCCAGACCACTAGTTCGAATTTCTCAGGTAACCCTGCTCTAGAAGTCGAACTGACTGGTCTCCCTCAATATGTTCTCCAACTGACCCTCAAGCCTCTTCTTATACTTTTCTTGTTGGTCCTTCAATGGCCGAGATTAAATCTCTAATCAACAGCTAAAGATTAGATTTGGATTGATCCATGACTTTTGGAAACTTCTAACCCAGTTTTATATTAATACCCATTAATATTTTATTTTTCCTAAGTTTAGACTTAGGAACTCCATTAGAAATATTAATTAATTTAATATCTCCCAAACCGGATAGAATCTGCCCAAACCATTTCTGTGTCTTGGAGATCTCATGAGCTTTAGCCTCTCCACCAATTTTCATGGCTAGAGCACATCCGATGCTAACCCAAATCAACAAAAACGATGCTCAAGAACTTCCCATTTCCCCTCTTCAATATGTAAGTACTCATTGATGTCAATGCCCGAGGGGTTAACGAGGCCATTTCCCTCAAGGAAATCCCCTTCTTCATGATTCTCCTCATGCTTATTGAAGGCTTCCTCTTGAATGTCAATTACTTGGCAAACTTGGAAATGCTCAAGGAAGCTATCAAGGCATTCCTCAATAGATGAGATGCTCTGAGGTTTGCAATTATGTAACCATGAATTATGACCATGGAGGGATCTGAAGAACAACATCATGAGGACATTGTGATGAACCAACTTAACTTGTAAGGCAGATTTGCCACATGATCAACCGCAGATAGTGGATCACCATCAAATTTGGGAACCCCATGTATGATAGCCCAGGTAAGACACTTAGGGTGTCCAAGAATAAGAACAATGTCCAAGGCAGGGAATTCATCAAAGAAAAACATCCTATTAAGCTATAGATGTAAATTATGTGGGAGTCGCTACGGTTAATTTAGAGATGCCTAAAGAAATGCTTTCCTTGGCCCTCACCCTAGAAGCATTAACCTTAAAGTTCAATGAAGAACTAGGGCTTTGTTCTTCCAATGGACTCGCCAAGAATGATATGTCGTATGGGGAACAAAACACGCGTCTCGTTTCCACGACAACGACACCAAAAATGTTACCGCTTAATTTAACAGGGGTCCTAGGAGGGGTTCCAAAGGGACTACTTCTAGATCGAGTGGCAACAATGGGACAAGGACCCATTGTCACCTCAGTCAATGTCCCCTGCTCTTTACAAACTTTCACCGATGGGAGGAGTCCCGATATAGGGAAATCAATAGAATGATGAGGTCAATAACGATGCACAATGTGATATCCAATGCCCATTCAAACGAGAGGCTCAGATAATAGGTTTCTTGTTTTAGAAGCAAAAGAAGGGCTCTCCAAGAATGGCTTGAGGGAAGGATGACCTCAAGCTAGGAATATTCAAAAATGATGAATGCCTAAGATCAAAATTTCCAAAATCCCTCACTTGTGATTGATGTGTTTATACTAGGGTTCAAAGTGAAGCAAGGATGGCTCATTCAATGGAAAGATTCAATTAAAGTGTGAGCTTTCGGAGGAGCTAGGGTGACTTTCCACAAAAAAGTCCTTAAGAGAAATACTATGAGACTAAGGATTGAGATATATGATGTCATGGTAAAGGCTCATCCAGTGATCACCTATAGTTAAGAGAAAAGGTTTTGAATGATGAACTGCAAAGTGCAAACCTTCAAGAAATCCCCAAGTCAAAGGAGCTTCAAGGGTTCCCTCTTGGTGTGAGAGCTAGGGCGTCAATTTATTTGAAAGTCCAACATCGAAATTCGTTCAAAATTGGAGGATGCCTAGAGGAGACATAAATGAAGAAACTTGCCTAAACAAAATCTTAAAATTCCTCCTCCCTAAAATTTTACACCAAACCCTAAAAAACCTCCTTATCCTTAAGGGACGAAGAAAAGAGGCAGAAAAAAGTTGAAAGAATGATATTTCGTTAAGTTAATGTGATCACCAAGGATCTAGGACCAGTGCCTAGTCTATTGGGAGAATGGAGTCAAGAATGAGATTGATTTAGGGTTTTGTTCTATCAGGGAGCCTAATTGCAGCTTTGCATACCCTAATGAAGTAGCTACCCAGCTACAACAAGGATTTATACTTCGATTTGTCAAATAATGAAGTTTTAGGGCTAAGTTTTCAAAGACAACCCCGAGGAACATTCACTTTTTCTTCCCCAATGAATAACACATGCAATAGATCAAGACTACCAAAGTGATTCAAGATTTTAGCATAATTTAGAGCACAAACAACTGTTAGCTTTTGTAGCATCGAAGGTGATCTAGTGTTGAAACTTTGTGGAGAGGCTAAAACACAGGAGTTCTCCATAACCCATAAATCCTTTCTGGAAATTCCACCAAAAAGTGTCTCAATTAGATTATTAGCCTATTTTTAAATATTTCCTAAGTCTAAACTTAAGAAAATGGGTTAATTAATCCATATTAATTGAGAAATGTGTGAATCATCTAGAAACTCACACGGATCGAACCAGATATGATCTTAGCCATCGATTATGTTTTAATCTTGGCCATTGGAGTCTCAACTGGAGATTATAAGAAGATGTCTATGGGTAGATGGAGAACACACACTAGAGATCGATTTCCTTGGGTAGTTCAATCCTACAGAGAGTAGCAACAGTTGCCAGAAGAGTTTGAGACAGAGAAGTAAGTAGAGACAAAGAGGGGCAGGGACAGTGAGTCCAAAGGAAGAGATTTGAGTTTCGGAGAGTAACTTGCAGAGAGGCAGAAATAGCCACAAAGAGGCTGACATAGGGTCTATGCAGAAGTCCCTAGAGGAAATTTGATTTTGCTGGAGAGAAGTCGAGTTTTAGTTCTAGAAGCCAGAAATATTTTCCAGAGACTCAGAGAGAGTTTCTTATTCAATAGCAAACAAGACGGCTTGAGGAGCAATTGTTTCAGGCAGAGCATGGAACAGACTGTAGGGTGACGCAGGCTTGCACAAAAGCTATTTGGACAACTCACTTGGAGCGGGCAGTGAGAGCTCGAATTGCTTGTGGGATGAAGAAAATTCCTCACTAGATTTTTGCCAATATTTTTTTCTGTAGGATTCCCAGATTTCGGCATCCAGTTGCACTCATAATTTCTCACTGTTGCTTAATAATTAAAACCCTCAACTGTTGTAACGGTTTTCCCAAGTTGGGGTTTTTCAAGGACTTTTGTCCAAAAATAACTGTGTCAAATTTATTGTGTGAGTGTGCTAGTATTTTCTCAGTTTCTAGTTTATCTTCCGTAGAATTTAATTTGATGAAAATTGTAGCTGTGAATTATTCGTTGTTTGTGTGGGAAAATGAACTATTAGTTAATTTACAGTTAGAAGAATAATTTGCATTTGTTGTAATAGTTGAAATTTTCACATGGTATCAGAGCAATTTTGATCAGACGGGGAAGCTCAAAAACAGAGGTAGAAATTCGTTGTTCAGAGGGAGCAACATGACGCGTTTTGGGGGGCTACGCAAAGCCTTAGCCAGGCAGTTTGATTTTTTAGTGCATGTGGGCAGAAAAATTCAACTCGCGAGATTGAGTGATTCCAATAGGCAAAGGTAGTAGCCATAGCTCAGATTTTCGCTACGCAGATTCCTTGTTTGAGTGCAAAAAGGTTTTGCAGCAGTTTGAAGTAGCAAAATCAACGTTAGGTGGAAGAGAAAGGAACACACAGAAAATTTCTCAGAGGGTTTCTAGCCTAGAAATCCGATTTTCCCAGTTGCAGTCGACAATTGCTGCAGGCAATTTTTCTCACTCCAGAAAGGAGTGCGAGTAGCAAATTCAACAGCCAAGCAGAGAAAGAGGGATATTTTTTATCAGATTCAGAGATGGTCACATCTGGGCTTAGAGATTAGGATAGGTTGGAGGGAGCCTCCAACTTTGTCATCTGGAAGACTAGGAAGCCATTCCTACTTGATGAATATGGCCTGAAATCCTATGTATATAATGTGGTGGTAGTTCCATAAGATGTCGATCAGCTGAAGGAGTATAGGAAAGAGATGGTGAAGGTGAAGCGGTTGATCCTGGATGGAGTCCCGGACTATATAATTTCACATATATTTGGCAAGGGCACCGCCAAGGAGATGTGGGACGCTCTCGACCAACAATATTAGAATACTTCAGAGCAACGGAAGATGTTCCTACAGGAGAAACTAAGAAGTATCCAGATGCAGAAGGGGGAGGGCATAGATCCCTTCCTCACCAAGATAGAGGAAGTCCATGATGAGCTTGCAACTGTTGGGGAGGCACCTCAACTGACAAAGCTTATACGGTTGGCACTAAATAGTGTCTCAGAGGAGTGGAAAGTCTTTGTCCAAAGTATCTTGGGCCGAGACACATTACCTAGATGGGATAGGATGTGGTTAGATCTACAATAGGAGGAGTTGAGGCAAGCTCTATTAAGGAGCACCATCAGCGAAAGCAGCAACAAGGGCACGAAGGCTGAGAAGGAAGAGGAGAATTTGGCCCTAGTATCAAAGGGTCCCAGTCAGGGACAGGGGGAGAAGAAGAAAAAGGACCTATCTAAGGTCAAGTGCTTCAGGTGTGGCGAGTTTGGCCACTACAATACCCAGTGTCCTCTCAGGAAGAAGGACAAGCAGGAGAAGTAGGACTATGCGACAGCGTCCGCAGAGATAGACAAGTTGTCCTCCAGGTTGGAGGAAGATTTTGTCATGTTTGCAGCTATACCTCCAAGAGAGAGGTGGGGCGATATGAAGTTATAGTCCTAGAGTTGCAGAGTTGGGCAGGATCCTTGAGGTGTCCTCCTCATGGATCATTACCTTGCTACAGGGGCCCACAATATTTAGTAGCAGGCTAGATTAGTGTTAGCTGATGTAGTGAAATGCTGGAGTGACAGTTGCAGTCAAATGCTGAGGAGCGCAGTGCAGTGTTAACAGTAGAGCAGGAGGCTCAGTCGCAGAGTCAACAACATCACAGTTTCCCCAATGGACAATGGAGAGTCTAGTATCAATCAGATGTTTAGGAGATAAATGCAGCACAGAGACATATCATTCAATATTTTGGATGTTTCTCAATTGTAGTAGTTACTTGTAGCAACAACAGATGAGAGGGAGTTGTAGTGCAGATGTAGAGTTGGCAATAGTATAGCAGTGTCAACAACAACACAGATGCAACATTAGAGTTGCGCAATGGTTGGCGGCAGTGCCAGTGAGTCACAATGGCCAAACATCAATAGCGCGATAGAGGTAGATACAAAGACAGGGTGTTGTAGCAATAGTGCAGCACTAGAACACCTTCCTCGCTAAGAGGGAGTGTTAGTTTTTGTAGCATTGGAGGTGTTCTAGTCTCGAAACTTTGTGGAGAGGCTAAAACACAGGAATTCTCCATAAACCAAAATTTGTTTCTAGAAATTCCACCTAGAAGTGTCTCAATTAGATTATTAGCCTATTTTTAAATATTTCCTAAGTCTAAACTTAGGAAAAGGGGCTAATTAATCAACATTAATTGAGAAAGGTGTGAATCATCTAGAAACTCATACAGATCGATCCAGATATGATCTCAACCATCGACTATGTTTTAATCTTGGTCATTGGAGTCCCAACTGGAGATTATAAGAGGAGTTCAATGGGTAGATGGAGAACACACACTAGAGATCGATTTCCTTGCACAGTTTGATCCTCCAAAGAGCAACAAATTGCAGAAGAGTTCGAGCCAGGGAAGGAAGTAGAGACAAAGAGGGGCAAGGACAGTGAGTTTGGAGGAAGAGATTCCAGTTCTAGAGAGTACCTTGCAGAGAGGCTAAGTTGTAGTTCTAGAGGCTGAGTTGCAAAAGTCTCTAGAGGCAATTCAATTTTGCTAGAAAGAAGCTGAGCTGTAGTTCCAGAGGCCGAAAACATTTTCCAAAGTGCCAGAGAGACAATTTCTCAATCAGCAGCAGACAAAATAGATTGAGGAGCAATTGTTTCAAGTAGAGAGTGGAAGGGACTGTGCTAGGGTGATGTAGGCCTGCACAAAAGCTGTTTGGACAACTCACTTAGAGCTGGCAAATAAATTGTTAATTAATTTACAGTTAGAAGAATAATTTCTAGTTGCTGCAATAGTTGAAATTTTCACAGCAGCATCATGATGCAGTATTCCATACAATAAACATATAATGAAAATTTTGCATAAAAGAGTAAATTACATGGCAGAAAAAGTATATCCATCCATCACATTTGCTAGAGAGAAGCTCCAAAATAGAATAGCATTAACCCAAACATCAAAATGCATTAAAGAATCTCCAATTCGTCCATCAATAGTTATAGTGAAATTCCAAAAGAAAAAATGATTCAAATCCAAGTGATGATGAGTTACAAATCAAGGCTCACGTGTATTTATATGAGCCTCTAAACGTTCAACAGGTATAATTAGTCTAACAAACCCCTAAAAGTGTCTCTATTGTACAAAATAACACCCTAATTGGTGACAAGCCCACCAAATAGCTCCATAACATGAAAAATAAGCCTCTCAAGGGTCCCGAAATGATAATACAATAGCTAGGAGGGTTGTTGGAAGGCCTAGTGAAGTCCGACATGTGCCAAAATGGATGGAAGGGCTCCAAAAATAGTGATGAAGGGGGTGGCCCTTTGACTTCAAGCAAATGACCTGTGGTGCTCCTAAGTGGCTATGCGGAGAAAAACATCCTCATGGGTCTCCAGGTGGATCGAACAAGCTTGTATCCCATCTGTAAGGACTGGAACAATTATGCGAGCCCTCCCTTTGTCTCCCATGGTGAGACACATCCTCATTTAGGCCCTGAAACAACTGCCAAGTGTGTAGCTCGTTGGCGAAGTTGGTCCAAGTACATCATCATCGTCAAATAAATTGAACACGAGCAAGCATTGGGTGGAGCTAAAGGATACGATGATGTGGCTATCTGCTCTCTGTTATAGTGGACGCCCATGGCTCTCTACGCTCACCCTACAAATGCCAATATGACCCTTTGGAGGGCTTGGACCCCGTATAGGGAGACCAAACCCCAAGACGAAGACCTATCCTACAATCCTATATAAAATCCAATGCGTCTCCTCACTTTCCAGTACAACAAATCATCAATGCAATTGAGTAAATGAGCTAACAAATCATGGAACCAAGTGAACACTTCATACTGGCATGCCCTTTCATAACGGGCTTAAAGAATCTCCAATTCGTCCATCAATAGCTATAGAGAAATTCCAAAAGAAACAATGACTCAAATCCAAGTCATGATGAGTTACAAATGAGGGCTCACTTGTATTTATATGAGCCTATAATAGTTCAATGGGTATAATTAGTCTAACAAACCCCTAAAAGTGTCTCTATTGTGCAAAATAACACCCTAATTGGTGACAAGCCCACCAAATGGCTCCATAACATGAAAAATAAGCCTCTCAAGGGTCCCGAAATGATAATACAATAGCTAGGAGGGTTGTTGAAAGGCCTAGTGAAGTCCAACTTGTGCCAAAATGGATGGAAAGGATCCAAAAATAGTGATGAAGGGGGTGGCCCTTTGATCTCCAAGCAAATGACATGTGGTGCTCCTAAGTGGCTATGGGGGCAAAAACATCCTCATGGGTCTCCAGGTGGATCGAACAAGCTTGTATCCCATCTATAAGGACTGGAACAATTACGCAAGCCCTCCCTTTGTCTCCCATGGTGAGACGCATCCTCATCTGGGCCCTGGAACAACTGCCAAGTGTGTAGCTGGTTGGGCAAGTTGGTCCAACTACATCATCATCGTCAAATAAATTGAACACGAGCAAGCATTGGGTGGAACTAAAGGATAGCATGATGTGGCTATCGACTCTCTATTATAGTGGAGGCTCATGGCTCCCTGCACTCACCCTATAAATGCCAATATGAACCTTTGGAGGGCTTGGACCCCGTATCGGGAGACCAAACCCTAAGACAAAGACCTATCCTACAATCCTGTATAAAATCCAATGTGTCTCCTCACTTTCCAGTACAACAAATCATCAGTGCAATTGAGTAAATGAGCTTATAAATCATGGAACCAAGTGCACACTTCACAATGGCATGCCCTTTCATAATGAGCTTTAGAACGTACAAGTGTCTCCAAGTTCAAGAAGGATGTTAATCGAGGACCCTATTAAGGGTTTTCAACCTCTATGGGAGCGATATGTCCATGGTACATCCCTTAAGTGGCAAGTGTCATGTGATATAATGATGGAACGAAATGGGGCATTAGGGGAAAGCTCCAAGCCACATACCATAGTACAAGAGTAGCCATGATGAGGGAAGCCCACACTTGGGTGTATGAATGTAGGAGGGAGCAATCGTGGAAAATGCGTTACCCCGACGTTTGTTTTTCCACCCTTCTTCATATGCCTTTTGCCTTTTATTGATTTTTCTTTTATAACTACTTGGGGCTCTAGTGAATGTGAGCTTGATGTGTAAGATATAACAATGATTACCTTCTTAAGGTTAGGTAGTTCATCGCCCACTAGGGGTTGGGACAATCATGGGTTCCTTAATGATCAAGGGGGCCAATATAGGGGGGCTTGGCAACTAGGGTGATGGGCATAATTGGGGTAGAGCTCATGTTTGGAACTTTGGCTTTTGCCCACGTGCTAAATTTGTATGTCCCGACCATCTTTTGCATTTTATGGTACTTTTCCTCTTGAAAGAGGCCAAATTATGCTTTTAACTTTCTTTTAGTAGCATCAACCTCTACGGCATCATTCCAGGCCTGACCCAAAGTGTGCAAAAAGGAAGGTGGGAGGCTAACTCCCTATGGACACAATGGACAAATGTGGACCCGAATGGGAGATATGTGAGAAGGGGATATAATGAGTGGAGGAAAGTGATGTATGTGGTGTCGGGAAGCGGGACCACGTAACCAAAATCGAGATTTCCCATGTAGTGGCACTCCTAAAGCTAGTAGCCAATAAAAGAGATCCCGCAAGACTAGGATACAAGGTGAATCACCAAGTTGGAAAGAGAAGACAAGTGTACAAACCAAGACCATTCTTTCTGGACAAGTTTTATGCGCAATTAAATTAGTTCTTTATTAATAATGATCAGAATCTAGATGGGTTCCCTTCCTGGGAAAATGGCCCAAGACAAAGAAAATACATACAACAAATTTGGATCTAATCTAGCTGATTAAGAACTAGTCTTAGTTGATCTGTATCTCCTTGTTCCACTCTAGCACATTCCTCAAACCTAGCATGCTTGAGTGGATGTCCTTCACCCAACTACTAAGATTCCTCTCTCATTGCCTTGTGCCCCTATACATTGCGTTTTTCTCCCTTTGCCTAGCTTTTCTTTTATAAGCTTGAGTTATGACTAAATCCCTAACCCTAATCTCCAAAGCAATTGAACGCTAAAATTAGATCTCACCTTACTTGAGATTGACAATAGAGATTCATCTAATTCACTAATGCAAAATCCTTTGCATTTCACTAGATCAACTCACTTTATCTTACAAAAATAAATTACTTTAATTACTAAAGTAATGTCTAAGGATGTATTAGGCGACTTCTGCACACCCAAACACTTAGGCTTGTGCAGTAGTATTTGCTCGAGCTAAAACCATCATCATAGACCTCTCACTCGTGTCTCTTGTGAAAATTTCTATACAAAAATTCTATTACTGCAAGAACTGATTTATTTTACCTACTTATTTCTCAACAAGTTATTTACGAAATCCCTTCAATAAATATTAAAATAAATTCTACTGCAGATATCACACCATTATACAGAAACAAATATATGCACAAGAATCAAACACATCAACACAGTTAATTTTGGACAATTTTTCCCAGAAAAACCCAACGCGGGAAAACTGGTGTAGCAGAGGAGGGTTTTATTAATCTTCAACAACAATTGCTTTTACAGGAAATTTTTGCATAGACACTGGGAGAAAACACCTAAGACTTTTCTCCGAGATTTTCTGACAACCTGGAGGACTTCCTTTCCCTACTGCGTCAGCCCTGCGTCATTCTGCGTGGCTCTGTGTTGCTTTGTCCTTCTTTGCGTCATCCACTGCGTCTCTATGATTTGCGTCTCCCTCTATGCTCTCTCAGAGTCCCTGCGTCACCCCTTCTCTCCCTGACTGCTGCTAATCACCCCCTCTTCCTCCACCTTGCAACTTTCCCTCGAAAATCGATTTCACTCTCTCTGAAAATCGATTTTCCTAGGGATATTGTGTATCTAATAGTGTCTCTCCAAATGACCCTCAAGTCTTCTCTTATACTTATCCTGTTGACGAATCAACGAATGAGATTGAGTCTCTAATCAATGACTAAGATTAAAATAGATTTGATCCTCGTCTCTTAGAAGCTTCTCATCCTTATCTTTATTAGTACCTATTAATATTTTTATTTTCCTAAGTTTAGACTTAGGAACCCATTAAAAATATTAATTATTTTAATAACTCCTCGTTCGGATGAAATTTCTAAAAACGATTTCTGAGTCTTGGAGATCTTATGTGCTTTAGCTTCTCCACCAATTTTCATGGTTAGAGCACATCCGGTGCTACCACAAATCAACATCTCTGTGAGATTGGTGTCTCCATTGGCTTTAACGAAAGCTTCAACTTTGGCAACATAAGGACCTTCCATTTGTTGGGAAGTTGACATTATTTGGATGGATTCTCGAGACATTGCACATTTAATATGTATCTTTTTAAGTTGCCTAGTAAGGCTTAGTTTTGATGGCTAGAGCAGATGCTATGTTCGTATGAATGGTTGAACTATGGAGGGAGGGGTCGTCTTCTCGTTCCCTAGGATGTGTGTGCTATACCAAGGGTTATTGGCAGCGGGTGGCAGGTTTGATAGATGTTAACACTCAGGGTAGCATTATTGTTATTAAGTGGGTGGTGAGGTGCCTACAGAGTTCTCTACCTTGGCAGGGCTTGTTTTAGCATCAAATGATGGTAACATAACATATAGGCAAGGTCCAAGTGGCTTTTGATTTCTGTGATATTATTTCATGATTTCACACCCCCCGCCCCCCCCACTTGCTTGAGGTCTTACACTTGGTCATATTTAGGAGAATTTGGCTCGTGTAGAGATTAGTTGCAAGCATAGTCAAGTGCAATTTGGAGGAGGGCAGGGGAAGTTGGGCTCTAGCAACCTGCCTTACATGGAGCTAGACATCACATGGTACTCCAATTGCAGACCCACCTCATTTTCAGGCAGATCATTTGAGTAAGAAAGGCATTTTCTTTTGTGGAGATTTGTGGGATAAAGTTGCTTGTCGCTGGAAAGATTGACATACACTGGTACATGAATATGGCTCACTGCTTGTTTCCTCCTTACATATCATCGCTGGTGGAGATGGTATCTCTCATCCACCAAACATATATGATCAAAGTGGACATTGTTGTGCTGAGGCCATTTTGGAAGGGACAGAATAGAGTTTCTGACTACCTTTGCGGAAATATGGTTCATGATTCCTTGTTGCTACAATGACATCCGTTCACCTCGATTCCCAGTGTGAGAAGGTTATTGGTTGATTTAGAGGATAGGTGGGTCTGCAAACTACAGAGTGTCATGTCTTTTCAGTTTTCTTACAAGTTGAGGATTTTTTCTTGGCTTGTCATTCACCTTTAAGGTCCAGTTGGTCAAGAGTTGGCTTTTCGATGGTGCCTGCCTTATTTTCCATTGCTCTAAGATGGTGAAGCACATCTCTTAAGATTGCTCGTTTGCTAAGACTTGCTGGAACACATTCAAGATAGATATTTAATTCTTCTTTAGGGAAAGATTCACACACAGCTGGCCCTGTGTGGTGACTGCAGCTGTCTAGTAAGTTCCTTCATTGGGAATTGGCAGTACTTGAGAGTAACTGCTCTTTTTTACTTTCGGAAGCTTAGGTGTAAGTTTGTTTTGGGCAAGCTCTTAGTTCTTTGTCTAGTTTTTGTGCCTTATCGATATGTTGAATCTTTAGACGCAATAGCTCATTCAGACATTATTTCTGCACTAATAATCATACAAACGACTATATAAGTTCCATTGTATATACCCTTTCACTTTTGATTTACTGCTTGTAAATACATTCTCTGAATATAAGACAGATCCTTTTAAAAAAAAAGACTGTTGGTGAAGCAAATTAAAAGTTAACAAAGGTTTTCAGTAAAAATGATCAAGAATAACTAGAAGGAAAGGAGGAATTACAATCCAAAAGAGAATTGTAAGAAGCTGAAAGAAGAGAAATTACGGCATATTTTCTCCATTAAGAGAAACTAGGATTGTCCCTAGTATAGAAAATTAGATGAACATCATGAAACACTGACTGACAAAGCTCGCAAATTTGATAAAATGCAAAATGCATGCAATCTGCAAAATAATTAACTAATCCTAATTTTAGCTTACACAGTCATCAACTGAAACTATATAAAGGGCATTGACGAATACCATTTGGATGTCGCATGCGGCTGGAAGAAAGACAAAGCAAACAAAGTAAAAAATATGTGAGAAAGAAAATCTAATACATCACTTAAAATTTATTTCAAAAGAGCAGAAACATTTAACAATTGGCACATAAGAATATTCTTCCACTACCTTAGCAATGATATTTCATTGCAGAAGTCTTCCATATTCTCCTCAGTCAAATCTTGCTCAAGCAAGACCTTAATTGCAACTTCTGTTCCTCTCCATATGCCTCGAAAAACTTCTCCAAAGGAACCTGTCAATCAAGAGAACTCATATAATCACCATACCTTAAACAACTGAAAATCAGAAACAAATTTCACAAGGAACAATCAATTTAGCATAGTTTTATCTAATTGCAGTTTTATAACAATTCTCAACACTGTCCTAAAGTATTTGAAACTGAAGTTCTAGAGTGGAAAAGCTATGTAACTAGTCTCATAACCCACGAGTACTCAGATACATTAAGAAAAGAAAAATACTGACTAAAGCATCTCATGAACTTGAATAGTTCAACAAACACCAAACTAGAAATATAATCATAATTTGAAAATCAAGAATGTTCTAGAATCCACAGTGATTTTTCTCCTATGGAGGAGTGCACAACTTCCGTGTTGAATCCAAGCTTATTATGATGAGTTTTCATTATAGCCTCCCTTACTACTAAATGTTGATTTTTGGTAGCTTGGGAGGTACTCCAAGCCCTAGGGTTCAGGGTTTGGAGGTTGGAGCACCACAATAGGGCATTGTGGGCTTGGAACCGAAGGTTGGGGATTTGTACCCAAAGGAGTTGGGCTAAAACCACAAGGCATTTGAGCATGGGATGATTTGTGGTGATAGAGGACGTCGAGGCAAATCCAAAGCATCAAGAATCACTTGAATGCCACTCTTGGGTTTTGCACAAGTTGCCCTAGTTAAGGAAGGCTTGTTGACAGTTGGCAGCCCACATTAGAGAATTCATTGGAGCCCTTGTAAAGAGTATAAATACAAGGTGCATGTGAGTCATTTCGATACATCCAACAGCAACGACTCAAAGGAGAAACATCACCTGCGGTAGCCACAGCAAAAGGAGAGGGACGAGGAGCATAATGGCTGATTTGAGGTCTGTTATGTGGGTTTGCTAGGGCCAAGGTGCAGCAGAGGCTAGCTGAATGAGTTCTGGGCTGTTTTGTGCAAGTTTAAGGGTGGATCAACCTTGTTATAGTAGGCCGCAGGCCCCGTAGCCATTACAGAGGCACCATAGGCCTGTTCTAGGCTTGTTGGAAGGGCCGTAAGGCCTCTTCCCTAGTGCAGAAGCCAAGGGGCATGCAGCAAGGGAGGCAGCAAACAAAAGGAGGCAAACCGCAGAGGAAAACATGACTGCTGGAGGGGTTAGAGAGGGCTGACGTGGAGCTCCAAAAAGCCCTTACCAGATTGCAGGACTACAACATTGCACCAGCTCATGTGAAGGTATGTTCTCATGTCAAATTGTTGGTCCTAGTTTGGACAGTTGGATGGTAAATTTGTTTGCAGCCTGTAGAAGCTCAGTCGAAGGGCTGACCTGGGTGGTTAGAAGCCCTAACCTAGGAGCAGATACTACAGTGAGTTTTTGACAGAGGTATTCGGCATCTTTGGACTGTTGGAGGGCAGTGTGTAGATGTCCAAAGTAGCCCTAGAACAGGTGGACAAGAAGGACATTGACAGCTGTGTGTTGGGTGAAGATTTGACAGCCTATGCGGCACTTTGATGGACTAAAGTGACCACTAGAGGAGGCAGTTTTGGAGCTCTGGTATTGGCCAGCCTAGAGGAGCAGATTGATAAACCAAAGTTCATTGTAGCGGAAGTGACTTGCAGCAGTGATAACAGGCAGCCCTCCTGGAGTTTCTGTGTTGTTCCTTGATGGACTAAGGGGCAGCTAGTGAGCAGATTGGGAAGCAGAAGGACCAGCAGGTTACAGGGTATGACAAAGCAGCTGTGAGGTGCACTACATCAACTAGACCGTCAATAATCTTGTATTTTGTATTGTCTTGTACTAATGGATTTTGAGGGCCATTATCCCTAGTATGGGAGCCCTAGACGATTGTATTATCAGATGATGTAATATAACGAAGTTGGGTTGATTGTACATATTGTAAATTTTGTAAAAGGTTGTCTACATTTTTGTACACTTGTAGATATACTGTGTATATTGTTCCACTGTTGCAAAGTAGTATTGTTGTGATACTTGGCTTGGTGGCATCTTTGATTTAAGACTCTGTCCTAGACACCAGTGTTGTGGAAGAAGAACATGGTATTAGAGGGTGTTTGAGCTACTATGAGGGACAGCAAATCAGAGTGTGCACGATGAAGTACAGCTTAAAATGAAGTTGGTCACATTGTGGACGAAGGGCTCACTACAATGTCGAAGTTGCAGGTTGGTCTCCAATATGAGGACAAGTTGGAAGGACTGTCCAACTCTAGTCCATGGAAGGAAAGGATCAAGTTGGTGTTGCAGGTCAACAGGATTGGGAGCTCGTCGAGAAAGCATCAAGAAGCCAACTGACCCTAAGGAGCTGGAAGTATACAAGGAATTGGATACGAAGGCGAGATCAATCATCCTAGATGGTGTGAAGGACTCCCTAATACCACATTTGTCTGGGAAGAACTTCGCTCATGAGATGCGGATGACTCTTCAGAGTGAGTTCTAGAATAAGAACGAGAACCGGGTGGTGGTATTGGAGGACAAGTTGAAGTCCACCAAGATGTTCCAGGGTGAAGAAGTGACTTCGTATCTACTGAGGTTGTCTCAAGTCAAAGATGAGCTTGTTTCCGTCGTTGTGACTATTACAGATTCTAATATGGTGAGGATTGCTTTGAAAGGGTTCACCAAGGAATGGAAGCCCTTCATCAAGGGGATCGATGCCAGAGAGAAGTTGCCAGATTGGAATAGGCTTTGGGACGACCTCATTCAGGAAGGGTTGTGAGACGAGGATCTTCATACGAAGATGAAGGCTCCAGTTGAGGACGTTGCAATTGCAACAAGAATGAAAGGCGAGCAAAAGAAGAACTTGAGTAAGATCAAGTGTTTCCACTGTGGCGAGATGGGTCATTTTTCAATGAGATGTCCAATGAAGAAGAAGACGGGAGATGACGAGAAGAAGAAAGGGAAGCAAGTCATTGGGATTGTCATGTCTGCTGAGATAGATGCTCCCACCAAGTGATTGGAGGAGGACAACTTTGCCTTGATCTCTCCTTTCTCGTAGGGTACCATCGATGAGCCATTGATGAGGCTGCATTCTACGTGGATAGTGGGGTGTCGAAACATATGACAGGGCCACAAGAGGCATTTGAGAATCTAGCTGAGTGGATTATTGGTTAACCCCATTTGGAGTTTAGGAGCCATTGGCACATCCCGAAGCCCATTATGGAACGGCAGGCCTTTATGAAGTCCCCACCTGTGGTCCGTAACTAGTAAGCTTATTTACTCGATTTCTCTAATGACTTGTTGTACTGGAAGGCTAGGGGACACATTGGGTCTTATGCATGATTGCAAATGGTTTCCATCTTGGCTTTGGTCTCCCCGTCCGGCATCCTAATCCTCCAGAGAGCTACATTGGCACAAGTAGGGTGTGCGTTGAGAGCCATGGGCCTCCACATTGTTGAAGAAAAGTGTAACTAGGTTCGGTATTTGTCAACGTA
Organism: Pinus taeda; assembly: GCA_000404065.3. Lineage (NCBI taxonomy): Eukaryota > Viridiplantae > Streptophyta > Pinopsida > Pinales > Pinaceae > Pinus > Pinus taeda. Next base: position 87,445 of record APFE030275836.1, on the reverse strand, counting down.
ATTTTGATCTTTGTACTTGTCAAGAAAAAGAAATATTATTTTTGTAAATTATAAGAATGAGTTTCTTGCTCATTCCATAGGTCTAGGAAAGTCAAAGAGTCAAAATCATGTTAAAGAGCTCTTCTTGAGAATTTATGTAATGTACATGGGTCAACCTAGTGTCAAGTGGCCCCCCAAGACAAGCACCATCCTCCAAAGAAAAAGTCTGCTTGCAAAAACAATGAGAAAAATAGTTAAGTCAAAGTATATAAAGATGACATGTCGGCTCAACACAAGGACGCAAAGGTTCATAGGCTCATGTCGGCTTGCATATATGGTCAAGGAACTATATACATATGCAGCTAGAATAATCAACAAAAAAAATCTTTAGATCACTTTGAAACTTCGTAACATACAAAAAGGGATAATACCTCGGTGACATCCAATGAATGATCTCGGTAATACGAAACAATAACACACAAATCTTGATGTACGATCTCATGAAAGCTCTGTCTCGGTGCTCGGTGAAAGCTTTGTCTTGAGGCTTGCTCTCATCATACAAATTGAAGTAATTACTCTCAACATCTATGTGATGAAGAAGAATCACGCGACAGCCTATGGGCAACTTACTCTGGAGATTCAATGCAATCGTATAAACAATGTTGCTATGATATATACTCTCGACATACTTATGGATGGAAAGATACAGTCTCGGCCTACTCTGAATCAGCACTACAGTAATGACAGTCTCATGATGATGATCTCAATTCTAAAGGGAGTGCATACTCATGAATGAAAAGGCTACACTCTCGACATATCATTGCAGTAACACATTTGGACATGACCCCACAACAACACGTCATGACTTGTCATGATCTCGATCTATATCATGAGCTTGATAATAACATAGTCATGAAGTCTTGATCATGAAAAGGTTATTAGTGCAACTCTCACGGATCTATGTACATATAAATCTCATTGGTATGATGATGATCTCAGTGAAGACACAAAAGATGATCTCAAGAATGCAGCTATGATCTCAATGAAGGATATCGCAGATCTCAGTAAATGTATAGTCATTGTTTCGGTGATGATGCTGCTATCATGTCCTTAGTGATACAATAGTATTGACCCTAGTATAGCAAAAGTGATGAAGATAAACACAACAATGAAGAGGATTGGTGTCTTGGTCCTGGAGTGGCTCAGAAAGTCAAGGGTCATGGTCTTGGTGTTCATCAATAGGAATCTCTATAAGAAGAATTTTGTGCGGGTTTTCCTCTCCAAGAGGGAGAGGATTTGGCCCTGGCAGAATGCCATATCTTGTGCTCTTGTCTCTTTGCTTTGACAGTTATTTGTTGAAGGAAGAAATACACACACTAATGATAATAAGCAAAAGATTATGCTAATAATCTAAAGACAAAATGCATCACAAATAGTTATTATGGAAGAAGAATCTCATTAACTACATTAGCCCCAAATTTTTCAACACACAGTAGCAGATTGCACTCCATGGATCCCCATAGCCATTCAAAGATTGCTCGTGGTTCACTTATTGGATAAGGAAGATGCACCTGATCCATCATGCTTAGCTAGCCCCCGATTTGCACCATACACTTGGCAGATGTTCCAGGACTTGCACGATGATGTGGCACCACCTACACCATTATCCTAGCCCTTGCAAACAATCTACAGGCATCTTCAATTTGTTTGGAGACCCATGAGGACACTTGTGTACCTCCACATCTTATTTGGAGCACCACATGCTATTACAAGGAGCCAACTCCTTGTCCAATGCTTTTGAGGGTCTTATTCTTCATTGTGGCACCCATGGACCTCATTAGGCCTCTTAGAGGGCCCTACGACATGCATAGATTATAATTTGACAACTTGAGAGATTGATTCTTTCATTTATGAGCTAGTATGGTGGGCTTGTCACCAAAAGTTGAATTATTAGAACATTATTTTACTTTTGGGGCTTATATACGGCAAGGAGGCTAATTCAAACTCCTAAGTTGTGTATAAATACAAATTAGATAAGCTCATTTCCTGATCATCACTTTGGTTTTGATCTCTTTTCTCTCTTGAGAATTTCGCACTTTTCCTACAGGATGAATTAGAGCTTTATCGATGAATTTTGATGTGTAGATATTGGTATATCTTATCTTGGAGTTTCTATTTTGTCAATTGTCGATGGTTGGATATACTCAATTACATGTAAGTACATGCTTGTAATTTTATTCTTGTTTTACTTTGTCATATACATTGGACTAGTATTTTCACTATTTTTAGGGCTAATTGTTGCATGCATTTGTTGCTTAAAATTGCAAAATTGTGTCTCTATTATAGCATCTCTCAATGTATGGGCCATGTAATGTGAACGAAATCTCCTAGAGCTAATTCTATCAAAGCATTTGACCTTGACAAGCTATCTCCTTTGCACATCGAAGTATAAAAGCTACAAGATTGCTTCTCCTTGACCTAAAAGGCTAGCGAAGTGGTCTTAAGGCCTCCTTGACTGGGAATCAAGAATCCTCACTCATATTAATCATAGAATCCATTCTCCCAAGACTAAGGCACTAATCTACCAAGAGGTGGTCACAAAAATTCATATCCTTTCACCTACTCCCAAGTCTAGCCAAGTTCGGGCACCTAGGGCATCGATTTCCCGACAAGCTAGCCCTCCACAAAGTTTGATATCCTAGGCTCTCCTGCACTGGTGTTTCCTCAAGGGCTCCTCTAATTTTGAAGCCATTCTAACGGTGATGTTGTTAGAAAAGCCAAGCCCTAGCTCCGGGATCAGCCTTTTCCCTGGCATCCCCAAGGCTAGTACCTCATAGGATTAGATCAGCACTTTCAAGTGAAAATTCTTTCTTTGATCCCTTCCTCGACCTTTTCTAGGATAAGAACATCATTGGTTACTATGCTCTTTCCTCATACCCTAGACTAGGTCCACTTGGTCCCATGTGGTCTCGTTCCTTTGAGAAAACAATTCTTCAAGAACCATCCAGGATACCAATTTCAACAAGGATTTTAGGGATTGGGAAACTCCTTGAAAAGTCATATCCCATAAACCTAACCGTCAAATCCTCCCTTTCCTTCGAGAACATTGTACCTTACTATAAGACCAGCAAGCTCTTTTGGGAAAGGGATTGTTTGGGTCACTCATATCGAATCATTGATTTATCCTTCATCGATGACTCCACAACATACCGACTCTCCTCCCATTAGTGAAAGTCCATAAATAGAAGGGAGGCTTAGCTGAGGTGACAATCGGCTAACTCTCCATTTGTTGCCCTTGGTCCAGCTTGAGAGGCAACATTTTGGCGTCGTTGTTGGGGACACAAAACGTGTGTTTTGTTCCCTATACAATATATTGACATATCATTAACAGCAGCTCCATTGGAAGAACGAAGCCCTAGTTCTTCAATCAACCTTAAGGTCGATGCTTGTGGGGTGAAGCAAGCATTCTTTTAGGCATCTTCAATTTCACACTGGCAACTCTGCCATGCATCCCTAGGTACCCTAATCATGTCGCGAGAAGGATGGTACGTGGTGTGCCCATGTTTGATGGTGATCCACTCTCTGCAATTGACCATGTAGAAAGTTTTAACGCATATGCTTCAAGAGAGAAGGTTGTTCACCAAGATGTTCTTATGGTATTGTTCATGGGATCTCTCGATGGTCATAACTCATGGCTGCATGATCATGAACCTAGGAGTATCTCATCTATTGAAGAGTTCGTTGATGGCTTTCTTAGACATTTTTAATTACACCCCGCATTAAGTATCCAAGAGGAAGACATCATCGAGCATCATCAAGACATTAAGAATCTAGGTAATGAGCAAGAAGATGAGTCCTCATTGGGTCTACATGATGAAAATGATGATTTTGAGGACACATGTGCTGGGAAGGATAAGTTTATGGAAAGTGAAGTTGAGACCAACCTTACCTTTCTCAAGGATATTACTCCTACCTTGAAAACCCTGAGAAATATGACCACATTAGCCCCTTGGAAGATGACATTGAAGATTATTTCCACATTGAAAAGGAGAAATGGGAAATTTCTGGTCCTCAATTTGATTGTGCTCCCATTTACGACACTGAGAAGGAGAGTGAGGATGAGATTGCTCTTCCCTTCCCCTCAGGTACTATTTATGATGACATACACATTTATACCCTTCGGAAGAAGAATCTTCATTTGCCTTGCATAAAGGGGGAGAATTGGAAGTGATCAATTTTCCTTTTAGGAAAGACCCAATCTTTGATACTAAGGAAATTGATAAAGCTCACACTTCTCCTAAGTATCATTCTATGTTCAAATCACTTCAGCCTTTAGATTACGATTTTGGAAAGCGAAACATGTTGATTACAATGTTGATTTTTGGGTAGCATCGAATGTGCTCTAGCTTCGAAATTCTGTGGAGGGGCTACAACACATGAGATCTCCATGACCCATAAATCGTTTGGTGAAATGCCACCCGGATTGTATTTTATTAAAATAATTAATATTTTTAATGGGGCTCCTAAGTCCAAACTTAGAAAAATTAAAATATTAATGTGTATTAATGAAAATATGGGTGAGAAGCTTCTAAGAGACGAGGATCAAGTCTAATTTAATCTTACCTATTGATTAGAGATTAGATCATGGCAGTTGATTTCTCAACAGGGAAAGAATAAAGGAAGGCTTGGGGTCAGTTGGAGAATACACACAGAGAGATTGAGGAAATCAATTTTCCGAGGTGAGAAATTCTCATGAGGAAAATCGATTGGGGAGATCTTGCAGCTGAGCGGCAAGGATAGTTCGGGAATACTGACAGAGAGGTGGAGAGAAGCTTTGTTGATTTGGGGTAACATCGGATGTTCTCTAGCCACGAAATTTGGTGGAGAGGTTGGGGCACATGAGATCTCCAATACTCAGAAAGAGTTTGGGCAGATTCTAAACAGATAAAGAGATATTAAAATAATTAATATTTTTAATGGAGTTACTAAGTCTAAACTTAGGGAAAATAAAATATTAATGTGTATTAATATGAATCTGTGTTAGAGTGGTTCAAAAGACATGGATCAAGCCAGATCTAATCTTAGCCGTTGATTAGGGACTTAATCTCGGTCGTTGAGATGTCAACAGGAAAAGTATAAGAGGAGGCTTGAGCGTCACTTGGAGGGCACACCAGATAATCAGTCATTATATTCTCTAGAGCGTGGTTCTGCTAAGAGAGAGAAATAGTGATCGGAAGAGCAGCTGAGGGGCATTGAGTATAGAGAAATAGAGAAGGCAGAGATTGTGTCGGGAGAGTAGTGCAACAACAAAAGAGGGTGATGTAGAGCCAGCAAGGGCTCACGCAGGGCCACGCAGAGGCAGCCAAGTGCTACACAAAGCACCAGAGGGGCTAGTGCAGCTGACACAGAGGCTCCCAGAGCTGACGCAGGGCCTCTTGGGGCCGACGTAGGCCTAGAAAGGCTCACGCAAAGCCAGCGTGAGACAGAGAGGGGCTGACGTTGTCTAGTTTGGGCAGATGTTGGGGTTGCAAAGCAGTTTTGTGGTGAGGAGCTGCCGGAAGGGTTTACCAGGGTTTCAGCTAGGAGATTTCTCTCAAACTGTGAGGTATAGCTACTAAGCAAATTCTTTGTTGGGTAGGCCAGTTTCGGCACGCATATTGTACTCTGATATTGCTTAATAAGAAAACCCTCAGACAGTTGCACTGGTTTTCCCACATTGGATTTTTCCGAGGACATTAGTCCAAAAATAATGGTGTCATGTGGTGTGTTTGTTCTTGTTTCTTTAAGTTGTTGATCTGTAATATGTTGAGCATGCGCTGGTGTTTATTTTCAGTATCTACTTTGTAAATAACTTGTTAAAAAAAAAAATAACAAGTAGGTAGGATAAATCAGAAAAAAGTGCATGAAGGATTTATAAACTAAGTAAACTTAGAAACTTCAACATGGTATTAGAGCGTGATTGCAGATCACACGAGGACTAAAAGACATTAGTCGACCGGAGCAATACCAGCAGAAAACAATTGTCCTATTAAAATTGGCAACTAGGGCCAAACTCCATGTGGGTCATCTTACTAATGGAAGCTGATATTTTTCTTGGATCTCTCCCATCAAGAGGTGTAGGATTGATCTAAAGATCATCCGATTCCGGTAAATATTCATGGAGATATGAATTTATTTATCTTATGGGACAATTCGTCAAGGTCGACCAGCAACCAAATAAACCCCACTTGTGCTCAACGTTTTATTATAAATTGAGGTGGCCTTCAAGTCATTTCAACACACTTGGGATCTCTTCGTCTTTACCTGTCTTTGGATTTCAGTAGGATGAGAGATCCTAAGCGATAACATTGCCCTAATCCAAAGGGCAGAAGCTGGAAAAGCTGAGAACTGCCGGAACAGCCGGGAAAGCTAATGTAGAGGGCAGATGCCAGAGCTACCGGGAACAACAGGAATTGCCGAAACTGCCGGGAAAGCTGACGCAAAGGGCAAAAGTCGGAACTGTCGGGAATAGCCAGAACTGCCAGAACTGTCGGGAAAGCTAACACAGAGGGCAGAAGCCGAAACAGCGGGAACTACCGAGAACTGTCGGAACAACCGAGAAAGCTGACACAGAGGTTAGAAGTCGGAACTGCCGGACACAGACGAGAACAACCGAAATTGTCGGGAACTGCCGAAACTGCTGACACAAAGGGCAGAAGCCGAAACTGTCGAGAACTATCGGAACTGCCGAAACTACTGGGAACTGCCAAAACTGACGGGAACAGTCAGAACTGCCAGAACTGTCGGGAATTGCTGGAACAGCCAGAGCATCTGTCTCTGAAGGAGAGCAACATGAAAGGGACAACTAACTAACATTGAAACAATGGTATGGTACTTAGCAACAAATACACCAAGCATGCAATGTTACAGCTAGCATACAAGGGACCGCAAGCATGCAACAGCAAGCATGCTAAGGAAAACAAGCATGCTTAGAACAACAAGCAAGCAAGGGACAACAAGCAAGCAAGGTGCAACCAACACATAGGTCAGTATGGCAACATGATGCAACAATGGCACATAATGCAATACAGTGATGGGTATAGACACGATTAATGAAGTGTGATGAGATGTAGCATAGTGATGATGGGTGCAGCATAGTTCAGCACAGTGAGGTGCAGCATGATGATGAAATGCAGCATAATGATAGGTGAAGGAGTCACCTTGGAGAATCAGTTGAAGCAGCATGTCTTCAACTGATCTCATGTACCATCTTCTTAGAGATGATCTATGCTCTTATCTAGATAAGTCAAAGAGTTGACTTCAGTCGTAAACATATTATCTCTCTCTCTCTCTGCTAAACTATTGAAAAATATATAAGAAGAATCGATCAAGGGTTTCCCACATTGGGATTTGTCCCTGGCTAGCACCACAACTTGTGTCCTCTTCTCTTGGCTTGTCTTCTGCGATTTATGCTTATGTTCTATCTGCAGTTTACTTTAATGCTGATATGATTGCTAATCTAGAAAAGATATTGAGATAACTGTGAAAATTGAAATAAATTGCTCTAAGCATAGAACATACCTAAAATTAACATGTCCCAAGGTGACAGAAGCATTTCTAGCAACGCAGAAACCAAGCAAGTGTGACGCAGAGCCACGCAAAAGAAGTCGGGAACTGCGTAGAGCCTCAGAGAGGCCAGCGTTGCTAACGTAGAGAGCCAGAGGACTGATGCAGGGCATCCCAGGGCTGACGCAGACCCATCCGGGTTGATGCAAAGCTAGTGTGAGGCAGAGAAGTGTTGACACAGTTCACAGAGAGGCAGTTGTTGGAGTCTAGAAAGTTGCCAAAATATTGTAGAGTGGAGTTGGCGAGGTACTGTAGTCAAAACAGTACCTGATAGAGCAAGGCCAGAGGAGTTGTTATCAAGGGTTTCTAGCCAAGGAACCTCGATCAGCAGTGCAGTTGCACAAGATGATCAGAGTAGGGGGCATCTCGACAAGCGATAGAAGGATTTCAAGGAGGGAAATCAAGATTTAGAGGGTGTCCAGAAGAGAACTTCCAGACGGGAAGTAGAGACTCAGAGGAGTCGAACAAAGAACTTCTAGGAGGGAAGTAGAGGAGCGTCATGGCATTACATGGGGTAAGAAACCAGGATAGACTAGATGGAGCATCGAACTTCGTAGTCTGGAAAGCCAGAATCTTATTAGTGCTTAACAGGAATCATGTCAAGAACTCTGCCTTGAAGGTTATAGCTATCCCAGTCGACCCCAATGATAACGACAAGTACGAAGAGGCGATGGCAAGGGCCAAGTGCATTATCCTTGACGGGGTCAAGGTTCACGTGGTACCACATATAGCCGAGAAGGAAACGGCAGTTGAGATGTGGGAGGCTCTCAAGAACCTGTACTAGCATACTTTTGTGCAAAGAAGAATGCTCCTCGAGAACTTAATGTGGTGTATTAGATGAAGAAGGATTAATCAATTGACACCTTCCTCGGAGGACTGAATGAGATCTGAGACCAGTTGACTACTATAGGAGCGACACTAGATCAGAAGCTTATGGTGAGCACAGCCTTGAATGTTGTTTCAAAAGATTGGGAAGGGTTTGTCCAGAGTATCCAGGGCAGAGGGACTCTCCTACCTTGGGACGAGATGTGGGCGAATCTTCGCCAAGAAGAGATCAGACAGCAATCAAAGACAGGTAGCAATAGCAAAGGGATCAAAGTTCAGCAGGAGGAGGAGGATGTGGCCCTAGCATCTGAGGGAAAGCAGAAGAAGCGGAAGAAGAAGGATCCCTCCAAGATCAAGTGCTTCCACTGTGGGGAGATGGGTCATTATGCGACCCAGTGCCCAAGGAAGAAGAGTAAAGGAGAGTCTTTTGAGACTGAGGCGGCGCCAGCACAGGCAGCGAAGGAAGTTTTGACAGACGATGATTGTGCCATGAGTGCACATGCACCATTTGAGCGGAAGTGGGGAGACATCCAGTGGTAGTCAGGCGGACTACAAGCGATGAAGGACAGGATCCTTGATGTACCCAGCCTCTTGGATTAGACCTTGCTACAGGAGCCCCAACGACGAGTAGCAGGACTAGCTGAGTGGGTAGAGATGGATGCTGATGGAGCGGCAGAGAGAGCTACAGTGCAGGAGTCCCGAGACAGCGCAGGGCTAGCAGGTTGCAGAATGCGAGAGGCACAGGAGTGTTGCACCAATGCAGGATGGCACAGAGAGGTGTGGAATGGTACGAGATGCAGGAGAGTTGTTGCAGGAGCGCAGAGGTCAAAGAGGGAGCACTTGTCAGCGGCAGAGGGAGCTTCAGCATCAGTGGGTGTCTATAGCCCAACAAGGAGGTCAGTTGGGAGATCAGTTACTTACTTCTCAGTAACTGAGTTGCAGTGCAACAGTAGGCAGCACGATGCAACATGATGAGAGAAGGTGCAGTACAGATGCAGTGCTGGGAGAAAGGACCAGCAACAGCATAGATGCAGAGGGAGTTGCAGTGTAGATGTAGTGCTGGGAGGAAGGACCAACAATAGCACGGATGCAGAGGGAACTGTCGTACAGATGCAGCAGTGGCAGTTGAAAAACCATGGGCAGCAGTACAAGAGGCAGAAGTATAGAGGATGTTGGGCAAGAAGGCCTAGCATCAGCACAGGTACAGATGCCAGATGATCAAAGTAATACTCAGTGACGAGTATTGCTTGAGCACAGTCCTCGCTAACAGGGAATGTTGATTTGGGGTAGCATCGGATGTGCTCTAGCCACGAAATTTGGTGGACAGGTTGGGGCACATGAGATCTCCAATACCCAAAAAGGGCTTGGGTAGACTGTAAACAGATTAGGAGATATTAAAATAATTAATATTTTTAATGCAGTACCTAAGTCTAAACTTAGGGAAAATAAAATATTAATGTGTAGTAATATGAATATGTGTTAGAGTGGTCCAAAAGACATGGATCAAACCAGATCTAATCTTAGCCGTTGATTAGGGACTTAATCTCGATTGTTGAGATGTCAACAGGAAAAGTATAAGAGGCTTGAGGGTCACTTGGAGGGCACACCAGATGATCAGTCATTCTATTCTCTAGAGTGGGGTTTTGATAAGAGAGATAGAATGAGTGATCGGGAGAGAAGCTGAGGGGCATTGAGTACACAGAAATATAGAAGTCAGAGATTGTGTTGGGAGAGCAGCGTAGCAGCCAAAGAGGGTGATGCAGAGCCAGCAAGGCCTCACGCAGGTCCATGCAAAGGCAACCAAGTGCTGGGCAGAGCACTAGAGGGGCCAGCGCAGCTGACGCAGAGGCTCCCAGAGCTGACGCAGGGCCTCCTGGGGCTGACGCAGGCCTAGAATGGTTGACGCAGGGCCAACATGAGACAGAGAGGGCCTAACGCAGTCTAGTTTGGGCAGACGCTAGGGTTGCAGAGCAGTTTTGTGTTGAGGAGCTGCCGAAAGAGTTTTCCGGGGTTTCAGCCAGGAGATTTCTCTCAAACTATGAGGTATAGTTGCTAAGGAAATTCTTTGTTGGGTAGGCCAGTTTCGGCACCCAGATTGTACTCTGATATTGCTTAATAAAAAAACCCTCAAATAGTTGCACCGGTTTTCCCACATTGGGTTTTTCCGAGGACATTAGTCCAAAAATAATTGGTGTCATGTGGTGTGTTTGTTCTTGTTTCTTTTAGTTGTTGATCTGTAATATGTTGAGCATGCACTGGTGTTTATTTTCAGTATTTACTTTGTAAATAACTTGTTAAAGAAAACATAACAAGTAGGTAAGAATAAATCAGAAAAAGTGCATGAAGGGTTTCTAAACTAAGTAAACTTAGAAACTTCAACAAGCTTGTGGAGGCAATGCAATAGCTACAAGGACTGATGCTAGGCCAGTCTGGGCCCATGCAACCTTGACGCAAAGCCAGAAGGGTGAGAGCAGAGCAAAAAGCTGCATTCCACACAGAAAGTCGAAATTGCCAGAACAGTCGAGAAAGTTGATGCAATGGATAGAAGAGTTGACGTAGAGCCTATGGGGCTAACACAGGGCCTATGCAGGGCCAGTGCAGAAGTAGTTTGGGCTAGCCAATTTTGTTGCCAGATTAGCCGAAATTTGCCGGGTGAAGTGAGGTAAAACTCACTCAGGTTTTCAACTATTGTATTTCTCTGTCACTGGTTTGCCGGGAGGGAAACCAACATTTGTATTCAGAACTACTGCTTAATAATAGAAAACCCTCAGAGTTGTTGCATCAGCTTTCCTACATTGGATTTTTTCAAGGACGTTTAGTCCAAAAATAAGTGTGTCCTTTGTGTGATTGTTGTTGATTTTTGGGTAGCATTAGATGTGCTGTAGCTCCGCAATTTTGTGGAGAGGCTGGAAAACATGAGATCTCCACGACCCATAAATAATTTGGTGAAATTCCACCCGAATTGTATTTTATTAAAATAATTAATATTTTTAATGGGTTTCCTAAGTCTAAACTTAGGAAAATTAAAATATTAATGGGTATTAATGAAAATATGGGTGACAAGCTTATAAGAGACAAGGATCAAGTCTAATTTAATCTTAGTCATTGATTAGAGATTAGATCACGATCGTTGATTTATCAACAGAAAAAGTATAAAGGGAGGCTTGGGGCTAGTTTGAGAACACACACAGAGAGATTTAGGAAATCGATTTTCTGAGGTGAGAAGTTCTCAGGAGGAAAATCGATTGGGGAGATCTTGTAGCTGAGGGGCAATGATAGTTCGAGAATACAGACAAAGAGGCAGAGAGAAACTTGTGGAGGCAGCACAGTAGCTGGAAGAGCTGACACTGGACCAGTCTAGGCCCACGCAGCCCTGACACAGAGATAGGAGGGCTAGCGCAGAGGAAGAGTTGCCTTCCACGTAGAAAGACGGGGAATTGTCAGAATAGCCGAGAAAGTTGACGCAATGAGCAGAAGTGTTGACGTAGCTCTGACGTAGAGCCTCAAAGAGCCTCACGCAGTTACTGCGAAAGGGCAACAAAGTTGTAGTCGGGGCCAGCCAGTTTTGCTGCAGGAACAGTCGAATTGTGCCTGGTGAAGTGAGGTAAAACTCACTCAAGTTCTCTGCCATTGTACTTCTCTGTCACTAGTTTGTCGGGAGGGTAACCAACATTTGTATTTAGAAATTTTGCTTAATAATAAAAAACCCTCAGTGTCGCTGCACCGGTTTTCCCACATTGGATTTTTCCGGGGACATTTAGTCCAAAAATAAGTGTGTCCTTTGCATGATTGCCTCATTTATTTTTTCAATACTTGATCTATATAGTGGTGTACGCTGCAGTGTATTTACATTAATATTTTTTGAACGTTTCTGAAAATAACTTGTTAAATGAAGAATACAAGCAGGTGATGTAAATCAATTTTCTGAAATAGGATTTTTGACTTGTTCGATTCAGAAATTTTCACATGGTATCAGAGCGATTGCAGGTCAAGGAGGGCTGAAGCCATCGACGAAATGACAGAGGAAAATTTGTTCTGAAGGCAGTTGTCCGGAGAGACAATGCAGTTTCTAGCTAAGAGAGTAGACAAGGGCTGACACCGTCACCATGGGAGGCTCATGCAGAGCCTGTGTAAGCCTAATTGGATGATGTTGTTGCTGCAGAGGGCAGCGCAGTGGTTACTGGACCGGCACGGAGACTGTTGAATCTCGTTTTTCCGGTTGTCATGGCTAGAGGTGCAGCGTAGATTTTATCTGGAGTCGCTGGTGGGATGCTAATTCTATTGGTGTAGAACAGTACCTAGTGAGGCAGAAGCAAAGTAGAGGGAATCAGTTCCTTAGAAGATTTCTTGCCAAGAAATCTAAATCCAATGCCAAGCAGCAGCAAAGAGAGATCAGAGAGGAGTGGTTGGAAGAAGGATTTTCGTGAAGGAAATCGAAATTCAGAGGGAGATTGTTCCTTAGAGGATTACTAGCGCCAAAGAAATCCAGAACCGAGTTTTGTTGGGGCAGCAACAAAAGAGGGAGAAGAGAACCAATTCGACATTCATTTGAGTAGAGATGGTCGTTAACGGATTGAGGGATCAAGACAGGTTGGATGGAGCATCCAACTTCGTCACCTGGAAGCCCAGGATCTTGGCAGTTTGGCTAAAAATCGCATCAAGGATTATGCCTTGAGGACAATTGTTGTTTCGGTTGATGTTGATCCTCTCAAGAAGTACGAGGAGGCTCAGGCAAAAGAAAAGTGCATGATCTTTGGCAGGGTTAAGGATCATGTGATCCCACATATTGCTAAGAAAGACATAGCAAGGGAAATGTGGGAGGCCTTGACCACATTATATGAGGAAACTTCCTTTCAGCAGGAGATGTTGCTTGAGAGTCAGCTAAGACAGTTTTTGATGCAGAAGGAAGAAGAAATCGATCCCTTCTTTCTTAGGTTGCAAAGGATCCGTGAGAGGTTTTGGATCTCGTTTGCATCCTACATTATGTGTTCTTGTCTACTATTGTTCTTCTTGTTTTAGTAGTTATTTGAAGATACACAAACATAATAATAAGTGAAGAAGCTAATAAGTAAGGCAAAATAAAATAACATCACAACTAGTTGTTAAAAAGAAATGAAAGCAACCTAATTATTTCTCTATAGATTTCTCAACAGATTGATCCTTGATGGAGCTCAAGATCATATAGTCACACTTAGCGGCCAAGAATACAACCAAAGAAATGTGGGATGCTCTCGCAGCACTATACCCGAATCCTTCTGAGAATCGGAAAGTATTCCTGAAGGAGAAGTTGAGAAGCACCAGGGTGCAGAAGGGAGGAGTTTCTCCATACCTTACTAGGATTCAAGATATTCGGAATGAGTTTTCCGTAGTTGGAGAGACGCCACAAGAAGTTGAACTTGTGTGTGTAACCATTAATGGTTTCACCAAGTAGTGGGCTACTTTTGTTCAAGGTATATCGTATTACTGGACGAGATCAACTACTTGGATGGGATCAATTGTGGGCGGATTTCACACAGAATGAGATGTGACTTGCTCTAGTCAAGAGTGTGAAAATTTGGTGACCCTAAAACCCTACTGCAGTAAGTGATTAAATTTCTCCTACTTGTTAATTCCTGAATAAAGTTATTTACAGTGTTACATAGTAAACATCGAAATAAAATCTATTGCAGCTTTCACAACATAAAATATTGCAGAATCAAAATACTGCACAGGAAAGAAATAAACACACACACGTACACATTATTTTTGGACAAATGTCCCCAGAAAAACCTAATAAGGGAAAATAATTGCAGCAGCTAACAGTTTTATTATTAAGCAGTGGTTTTCTGAGTACAAATCATTGGATGCCCAAACTGACTATCGGATACCAAGAATAAACTGGCAAAGAGGTAGCGAGAAAATATCTCACACTGTCACTGGAGATCCGACACTGATCCGGGCTCTTGATGAGCTTCCCTATTCTATCTTTGTGTGGGCTCATGCATTCCTTGTGTCACAGCTCAAGGGATTGCGTCACCTCATTTTCACGACTGTAAAATCGACCCTTTGGCCCTTCGGACTCACACCCTGGCTTCTGGCACTGGATCTCCACTGCTCCTTAGCAAAATTGCGGACTCCCTCTGAAGCATTGTGCTGCCTCTACGTGGCACTACACTGCCTCTTTGGACCTCTCGATGCCTTCTCTGCCTTGCACTCACTAGGACTGGAAAAATCCCCTCCGGTCTACTATCCCTACCCCTCACTACAAGCAGATCACTCGATCTCTCTCTGACAACTCAGCGTTGCTACTCTCTAGATCTCAATATCTCGGTGTATTTTCCAAGTGCCCATCAAGCTCCTTATAATCTCTCGTTGGAACACCAACGGCCAAGATTAAAACATAATGAAAGGCTAAGATTAACTGCGAGTTGATCCTCGTCTAAGATTATCTAGAATATTTGCACCAAATTTAATTAATACCCTTTAATTAATCACATTTCCTAATTTTAGACTTAGGAATACATCAAAAATGATTAATTATTTTAATTAAACCATCTCTAGGTGGAATTTTCCCAAACGATTTCTGGGCTTTGGAGAATACATGTATTCTAGCCTCTCCACAACATTTCGTAGCTAGAACAAATCCGATGCTACAAAAATCAACACTCCCTCTTAGCGAGGAATGTGTTCCAGCGCTACAACCCACTGAAGCAACACCAAGTATCTGTAACACCTCTTGTTACGCTGCGTATGTCTGGATCTACTGCGCACCAACTACTGCACAACTCTGATTTCTGCATCTGTGCTATTGCTAAACTACTACCAACACTGCATCTGCACTGCAAACTTCTCCAACTGCAACACTGTAACGGAAAAGCATCCAAAATACTGAACCAACTGTGGTTAGTATGATGCGTTTGTCACCCGAGTCTTGACTACTGCTAGACTCTGCGTTGTCACTAAAGCCTTTGTGCTGCTGCTGACTCTGCTCTGTGCCAACTGCACTACGCTGCCAAGAGCAGGGGACAAACGCATGTTTATCTGCACACCTATCTGCACCAACTGCCACTCGTCCATCCATCTACTGCATGCTATGGGCTCCCGTAGCAAGGTAGTGATTCATGAGGTGGACCTCCTCAAGAATCTTGCCCATCCTATAAACATCGAAATAAAATCTACTGCAGCCTTCACAACATAAAATACTGTGGAAACAATATACTACACAAGAAAGAAATAAACACACACACGTGCACCGTTATTTTTGGACAAATGTCCCCAGAAAAACCCATAACAGGAAAATAGGTGTAGCAACTGAGGGTTTTATTATTAAGCAGTAGTTTTCTGAGTAAAATTCATTGGATGCCCAAACTGACTACCCGATACAGAGAATAAACTGACAAAGAGGAAGTAAAATATCTCACATTGTCACTGGAGATCCGAAACTAATCAGGGCTCGGGATGAGTTGCTCGACGCTATCTTTGTGCAGTCTCTGTGTGGGCTCACGCAATCACTACATCACAGCTCAGGGGACTGCGTCACCTCCTTCTCACCTTCTGTCGATTGGAAAATCGACCCTCTGGCCCTCCAAACTCACACCCTGGCTTCTGCCACCGGATCGCGACTACTCCTTAGCAAAATTATGGATTCCCTCTGAAGCATTGTGCTACCTTTGCATGGCACTGTGTTGCTTCTCTAGACCTCTCAATGCCTTCTCTTCCTTGCACTCACCGGGACTGGAAAATCCCCTCAGGTCTACTGTCCCTGCCCCTCACTGCAAGAAGATCACTCAATCTCTCTCTGGCAACTCAGCGTTGCTACTATCTACATCTCAATATCTCAGTATATTTTCCAAGTGCCCATCAAGCTCCTTCTTATAATCTCTCGTTGGAGCATCAACAACTAGGATTAAAACATAATCAAAGGCTAATATTAACTAGGAGTTGATCATCGTCTTTATCTAGAAGATTCGCACCAAATTTAATTAATGCCCTTTAATTAAGCCAATTTCGTAAGTTTAGACTTAGGAATACACTAAAAATGATTAATTATTTTAATTAAGCCATCTCTAGGTGGAATTTTCCCAAACGATTTCTAGCTTTTGGAGAAAACATGTATTCTAGCCTCTCTACAAAGTTTTGTGGCTAGAACACATCTGATGCTACAAAAATCAACAAAGAGTAGTCTCGGTGGGAGCAGCAAAGGATCGAAGAATGTGAAGGAGGAGGAGAACGTAGCCCTTGCATCAAAGGGAAAGGCAAAGAAAGATCCCAGTCAGGCACAAGGCTCACAAGGAGGAGAAAAGAAGAAGGATTTGTCTAAGATCAAATGCTTCAAGTGTGGTGAGATCAGTCACTACAGTACTCAATGTCCTCAAAGTAAGAACCACAAGAAGGAGAAGCAGGAGCAGGCAACAACTTCAGTAGAGACCGACAATTTGTCTTCTAGGTTGGAGGATGAATTCGCATTGTATGTAGCTATACCTCAAGGAGAGAGGCGGGGAGACATTAAGCTCTAGACACAAGAATTGCATAGAGCTGGGCATGATCTCTTGAGGATAGCATCAGCTAGTGCTTCCTCATGTATCAATACCTCTGCTACAAGGGGCCCATAGTATTTTGTAGCAGGCGGATCAATGTTCAAGATGGCGTGGTGAGTACTTGAGGAACAGCTGCAGTCAAATGTTGAGGGGCGCAGAGCAGTTGCAACGCAAAGTTACTCAGTGGACAGTGTAGAGGCTAGTAGCTATCAGAGACTCAAGACGCAGTTGTAGAGCCACTCTAGTGGCACAATTGATTCAAATATTTGATTTCAGTTGCAGTAGTTGCAATGGCAGCAACAACAGCATGAGATTAGTTACAATGCAGTGGCAGAGTTCGCAGTCGTACAGTTGAATAGTGTAGTGTCAGCAACAGCACAGAAGCAGTGTGGTTCAGCTATAGTTCTGGCAGATGAATCAGAGTAGCACAACAGTTGGTGGACAGTGACAGTTTGTCACAGTTAGTCATTAGTAGCTGTAAGGAGGATGTTATGGAGATTGGGTGAACACCTTCCTCACTAAGAGGGAGTGTTAGTTTTTGTAGCATCGGATGGTGTTCTAGTCTTGACTATTGGTCAAAGAGGATAAGAAACACTAGGTCTCCAAAACCCAAAAATCATTTATGGAAAATCCACCTAAATATAGCTCAATCAATTTAATTAATGAGTAAATTAATGTTTTCCTAAGTCTAACTCAGGGAAAATGATTAATTAACAAGACTTAACTGAGAAAGATAAGATTTCTCTAGAAACTCACATGGATCAACTCAGATATGATATCAGCCATTGTTAAGGACTTAATTGTGGTCATTGGTCATCCAACTAGAGATTATAAGAGGAGCTCGATGGGGTTGAGGAGAAACACACTTGAAGTCAAGTTCCTTAGCTAAGATCGAGCTTCCTAGTTGTAATGATTCAGTAGAGGAGAGTTCAAGCCAAAGAGGGGATGCAGAGACAGTGAGTCTGGAGGAATATTTCCAGTTCCATAGAGGCAATGAGAGGAGGCCGAGTTATTTCTCCAGGAGGCTAAACAAGGACTGCGCAGTAGCCTCAAGAAGGCAATTCGATTTGGTTGAGCAAGAGGATTCAATTTCCAGAGGCTGGCAATATTTCCAGATGATCTGGCCATTGACTTCCAGCAGCAGCTACAAGCAAAACCACTGATTCAAAAGCAGTTTCTGCACAGAAGGTTGATGCAGGGTTTTGCCAAAACATTTTTTTGTGGCCAGTTGAGGCTAGGATTGCTTCAGGAGGAGGGTAAAATTCCCTCACTGATTTTTCCAATATTTCTCTCAGAGAGGATTGCCAGTGTGGCATCTATTTTATTGTACTCGGAGTTTCACTGTTATTTTAGTTAGTGGGGGACATGTAAAATTATGGTTTGATGGATTGATTTTGCTTCTAGTTTTTTCAGAGCATTCTGGCACTTAATATCATTTTGTACATGCTTAAAATTAACACATTGCACTCCACATGCAATTTTTTCTAAATCTTGTATTTAAATTCTCACATGCATAAGCTTCAAACTTGTAAACTTGAGCAAATCTTATCTCAAGTGTAAACACTTCATACTTTGGCAAATTTTAATTGTTTCATAATTTCTTAAAGTACATGCTTAACTACTTGGTCAACTTATGCTATATGTCATGGAAACTATTAGAACATTATCATTTATTTGAAACAATTGTAGCTTAAAACAATTTATTCCATTTTACTTGCCTATTTCCATTTAATGGTGCAAAGAAATATGAGCTCAGTTACATTCTAGTCTCTCCAGTTTGCAACTATCTTATTTCTCTTTGAAACATTTGCATGTAGCATTATTTTAATTAGGGAATTAACACAATTTGCACTTCATCTAGGCATCTTAGTATAGGAAGGTCCTATTATCACTCAAACCAGCCAGGGTCCTAAAAGGAGTTCCTAAGAGGGCAATTGCTAGGTCAATGGCAATGGTCGAGGCTTAGCCCACAGTCACCACAACTAAGTCTCCCTGCTCTTTACGGACTTTCACCGATGGGAGGAGTCCCAGTAGTGTAGGTATCACTTTGTAAGATTGATGTCAATGGATAGGTGAGGAGTGACCCTGAAAACCCTTTGCCAAGGATGGAGTGAACAATGGAACTTGCTCACTCTTTAAGCACGGGACATGATCCACCAGGGGTAAGGGGCAAGGATTGGAGGGTTAAGGTAGAAAGAATAGGCTTATAAAGGAGATTCTCAATCCCTA
Source organism: Pinus taeda (assembly GCA_000404065.3). NCBI lineage: Eukaryota > Viridiplantae > Streptophyta > Pinopsida > Pinales > Pinaceae > Pinus > Pinus taeda. Next base: position 68,291 of record APFE030275836.1, on the reverse strand, counting down.
TACTCCTTGGAAACTTGGATTCACAAGTGGTCTTTGACAAATAGTCTTTATTGAGAAGTGTGACCACATGGGGCCAAGTGCACCCAACCCAAGTTCAGGGATGGAATATAGCAACCAATGATGTTCCTATCCTAAACAAGGTGAGGGGAAAGGTCCAAACAAGAATATTCACTTTAGAAGGTTGAACTGATCCTACTAAGGTCTAGCCTTGGGGATACGTGGGCAAAATTCGGTCCTAGAGCTAGGGCTTGGAATTCTCAGAGATTCCACAATTAGAATGACCTCAAATTTGGAGGAGGGGGCGAACACCCACTAGAGCAGTACCCTAGAGATCGAAGTTTTTCCTTGGCCCAATTGTCGGGAAATTGATGCCCGAGGTGACCTAATGGGGCTAGACTTGGGAAAAAGGGGAAAAATGATAAACTGAAGGTTGAGATAATCACCCTTTTATTGAACTAGTGCCTAATTCACTTGGGGATATGGAGTCAAGGATGGTAATGAGTAAGAACTTGGATTCTTGATCAAGGAGCCCCAGAAAGTCAACTTCATCCAATGTAGACAATAAGAAAAGAAAAGTGACTTTCAAGCATTTATACTTTAAAACAAATGATGCAAGCTTCTCGAGATAAATAATCTCTAGGGCATTTCATTCATATAACATTGGCCCCTACATTTAATAGCTAAAACAAAGCTCAATTCCACATTACAATAATGCAACAACTAACCCTAATGTTAGCAGTATGCAGCAACAAGAATAACAACGATAAAAAGCACTTACAACGTTATAGAGTAAATCCAACCAGCAACTTGTTTGCATAACAAAGCTCCAAGATAAGAGAAATAGCCCAAATACATACATCAAAATTCATCCATTTCCAGCAAATATCCTCCAAGGAAAAAGTGGGGAAATTCTCTAAAGACTAGAGAGATCCCAAGTCAAGTGATGATCCAAATGAGTGTATCTAACATCAATATATAGCTTCCTAAGGAGTTCGAATTAGCCTATGGGCCCCTGATAATGTGCAAAAAATAACCCCTAATGGTGACAAGCCCACCATACTAGCTCATAACGTAAAAACAAGCCTCATAAGGGGCCAAATGATAATGCATGCATGTGGTAGGGCCCTCCAAAGGCTCAATAACATCTTGAAGCACCATATTGAGGAATAAATTCCTCGGAATATGATGGACAAGGGGGTGGCCCCTTGTTCTCCAAGTAGTAGACCTGTGGTGCTCTCAGTGGATCTGAGGGCACATCAATGACCCCATGGGTCTCCATATGAATCAAAGATGTCTATAGATCCTCTGCAATGGTCCAGGTGGTAGAATCAATGTTTCCATGACATCGTACAACTGTTGATACACCTGCCAAGAGTGTGTGGCTCCAGTGGGGGTCTGCTGGGCATATGTACCAATCATGTCACCATCGTCCCAGAAGTAGATCGCTAGTAGTCTCTGAATATCAATGAAGATCTGTGGAGTGTTGTCTTCTGTTGTGGAGGCTCATGGCTCTCCATGCACACCCTACATGTGCCAATGAGGACCTCTGGAGGTCGGATCCCATATAGGGAAGCCAAACGCAAATGGAAACCACCGGCAATCCTGCACAAGATCCAATGTGTCCCCTAGGCTTCAAGTACAATCAGTCATTAGAATAATCGGGTAAAGGAGCTTACAAACCATGGATAACATAGTCGGCACTTCATAATGGAATGCCCTTCTGTAGTGGGCTTTGGCGTGTCCTAGTGTCCCCAAACTCCAAAGGCGGTTAGCCAAGTACCATATTAGGTGGTTTCAGCCCTTAGAGGGGATAATATGTCCAAGGTACACCCTTCTACTAGGGGTGGCAAGTGACAAATAGATGAGATGGAATAGAGAATGAAAGGGGCAGCCCTGGGCGACTGGGCCACATAATGGGGTATAAGGGTAGCTAGACAAGGGGAAGCCCATACCTGGGTATATAATGTATGTTGATTTTGAGTAGCATCGGATGTGCTCTAGCTCCAAAATTTTGTGGAGGGGCTAAAACACATGGGATCTCCAGAACCCAAAAATCATTTGGAGAAATTCCACACGGATAAGGAGTTATTAACTTAATTAATATTTTTAATCAGTTCCTAAGTCTAAACATAGGAAAATAAAAATATTAATGTGTATTAATAAGAATATGGGTGAGAAGGTTCTAGGTGACGAGGATCAAACCTATTTTAATCTTAGTCGTTGATTACAGATTAGATCATGGTCGTTGATTCATCAACAGGAAAAGTATCAGAGAAGGCTTGAGGGTCAGTTGGAGATACACCAAGTGATCAAAGAGTTTGATTTTTCTAGCGCGTGGTTTGCTGAGAAAGTTGAGCTAAGTTATTTGAGTTGCAGTGAGGGGCAGTTCAACAAGGGAACTTCAGTCTGAGGCTGAACAATACATAGCAAAGAGGCAAAGCAACATTGGGAGAGGCAGTGCAGTCCCAAAGAGGGTGACGCAAAGTCCGTAGGGGCTGACGCAGGTGACGCAAAAGCTGAAGGGACTGACGTAGGCCCTTAGAGGCAGTGCTAGGGAGATTATGTGGGAGAGAGAGGGAGCAGTTCAACAAATCAACTTTCTGAGCAGAGGCAGCTCACTGTGGAGGTGACGCAGATCCTAGAGGAGGTGACGCAGTTCCAGCGCAAATCTTGAAGAAACCATCGCTACCCAGCACTAGGAACAGTCGGGTCATCTGTGGGGTTCGATCATCCAGTTGTTGAATTTGCCGAAACATCTATCTCCGAATAGAGGTACTTCTGCCAGAATTTTTCTCTATTGGGTGAGCCATATCTGGTACCCTAGTTGTATTCAAGAATCTTCTTAAGAGTACAAACCCTTTATATGTTGCAATGTTTTTCCCAAATTGGATTTTTCCGAGTACAATTGTCCAAAAATAATGGTGTCCCTTATATGATTGTCTCAGTTTATTTCAGTTCATGATCTGTATCTATGTGCAGGCTACAATAGTGTTGCTCATCGATGTTTATGTAATTAAATAACTTGTTAATGCAAAGAACAAGTAGGAGATGTTAAACCAGTAATTGCAGGAGGGGTTTCTGATGTGTATATTAAGAAAATTTTCACAATGTATAGGAGGGACCAGTCATGGTACATGAGATGCCTCGACCTTGATTTTTCCACCCTTCTTTATATACCTTTTGCCTTTATGAATTTTAGTTAATTAATTGCTCGAGGCTCAAAAGACAAGAGCATGATGTGTATAATATAGCATTGATTACCCCTTTGAGGTAGGGCGATTCATTGCCTTCCAAGGGTTGGAAATGTCATGGATTCCTGAATGACAGAGGAGGCTCATCTAGGGACTATGTGTTAAATTTGGCAACAAGGGCCAAACTCCACCTTGGACAACTCATATGATGTAGCTGATATTTTTATTGGATTCCTCTTTCCGAGAGGTGTAGGATTGAACTAAAGATCATTTCATTCTAACTTGTACAAATGGAATTATGAATTTATTTCGTCTATGGACAATTTGTCAAGGTTGGCCAACAATCTAATGTAGACTCAGAAGCCCCAAGGACACCTCTATTCATCCTCAATGTTGCATAAAAATAGAAGGTGCATCTACCTCATTTGGATATCATTCATTCTCACACATATCTCTCTCTCCTCATCTGATTGGGTTGTACAACTTCAGGGCAACCTTCTCTCTCTCCACATGTGCGAAGGACAAACTACGTTTAATGTTTTGGGCGTTGGCCAAACTACAGGAAGGGATTGACCAGCGTTAATTGAGCTACAATTCACTGACTTTGACTGCGTTTTTCTTGTGGAATTCTATGTTTGGGCAGGCTGCATTTTTCGCCGTAGAAATCGAGGCAAACAAAGTTGTTTGACCAGCGTTGACCGTAGGTTTGACCCTTGCGTTGACCAAGTTTGATTGTCATTTTTGGGACTATTTTGGGCTGAATCGGATGACTGGTGGAGGCCGAGTTGACTGGGTTTGATCGAGCTGATTTGAAGGAGAAATTTTGCCCCGTTGACTAGCGTTGACACTCTGCTTAGGGCTTCCTATGGTTGTTGTTTCACTAGACAGATTTGACTTTGATTGGACAAGTGAATTTGTATATTGTACTCTCTCTCTCTCTGTTGAACTCTTGAAGAATAATAAGAAGACTTCATCAAAGGGTTTCCCCACATTGGCATTTGTCCCTGCACTGTGCCACATCTTATGTCCTCTTGTCTTGACTTGTCTTCTACTGTTTTTATTTATGTTATATCTGCATTTACTGTCATGTTAATGTGATTGCTAATCTGAAAATTGATATTGGGCTAAAAAGAAAAATTGAAGTAAATTGCTCTTAAGCATAGAACATGCCATTGTTACCTAAAATTAACATGCTATCAGAGATGAGGTGAAGACAAAGCCCAAGCAAGTGTGAAAAGAGAAATCACCGAGAAGAGCAATCACTGAGATTTGTTGGACAAGAACAAGAGTCAATGGCCTCTGCATCCTACTTCAAATCTGATGACAAGCTTCATGATAAGTTTGATTATCATGCATGGAAGATGTCTCTTGATTTGATGTTAGAAGAGCAAGATGTTATGGACTATGTGCAGAGAAAGATTGTTGAACCTCCTTCAAATGCATCGATTGTTGCTAAGACAAAGTAGAAGAAAGCTAAAGTCAAAGACAAGAAGATCACTAGGGATTCTATTCATAAGCATTTAGTTGCTTACGTCTCCGATTTGAACACATCAAAGGAGATATATGACAAGTTGGTTGGCATGTTCAAAGCTAGAAATGCAAACTAAGTCCTCTTTCTAAAGAACAAATTTAAGGACATAAAGAAGGGAAGAGGTGAAGACATTCAATCCTACTTCATGAGCATTATTGAGATAAAAAATGATCTACTTTCAATAGGAGAAGTTATTGCTGATAGGAAGCTCACGCTTATTGCCCTTGGAGGACTCCCTTGTGAATCGCACACGTTCAACACTACTATCCTCAACAAAGACAAGATTCCAAGGTTTGAAGAATTGTTGACTAAATGTTCTCAAGAAGAGAAAAGGATGATGGAAATTGATATGCCTTCAAATACGAATGACTCTATTGCATTCTCCGCTCATACTGAAAAGAAGAATAATGCAAGTTCAAAGAAGCAATGTCAAGGAAGATCGAGATTCAAAAATGGAAGGAAAGGAAGATGCTTCATTTGTAACAAGTTTGGCCACTATGCTAGGGAGTGTCCTAATAGAAGGGATACACCTCATGATAATGACAACCACAACAACAACAATTTCAAGGGCAAAAACAATCAAAGTTATGGAAGATTCAACAACAAAAGAAAAAGGAATGCTCCCACTACTCAACATGGAAACGGTCGACCTCCCAAAAGATCAAGAAACTCCAAGTATGATGAATCTAATGTTGTTGATAACAAGAAAAAAGAATTTTATCTTATGTTTGCCCTCTCTATTGCCTCTCCTCTAGATACCTTGGGAAATTGGTTGATTGATAGTGGTGCCTCAAGGCACTTCACTAGGTATAAGGAAGCTCTTTCAAATATGATAGAAAAGGACACAAATTTGGAAATCATTCTTGGGGACAATGCCATCTATCAAGATAACGCCATTCATCTACAGGAAGTACTATATGTACCCGATCTAAAAAAGAACCCAATATCTATCTCGGCAATGGAGGACAAAGGATTCAAGGTGGCATTCATTGACGGAAAGGTACGTGTTTGGAAAAGGAATTTCAAAGATGCATTTACTCTTGGATTCAGGGTTGATAGTGTATATCAAGTTGGAGGAAGCCCATTGAGAGCTATGTCTTGTGACACATATCTCCAATCCGGATTATCGCACCGAGGTTTGCTCATCTACATTATAAGGCTCTACCCGATGTGAGGAAGATGGTGATAGGTATGCCCGAATTTAAAGTAGAACATGAAGGTGTTTGTTAGGGATGTGCCGAAGGAAAACATACAAGGGGACCATTCCCCTTAAGTGATAGCAAGATTACCAACATTTTGTAATTGGTTCATTCTGATCTATCCGGTATGATGCCCGTGACATCTTTGGGGGGATATTTATATTATGCTATCTTTATGGATGATTTCTCTCGCAAAACTTGGATATATTTCTTGAAGAAGAAGGACAAAGTATTCTCATGGTTTCGTTCTTTCAAAGCTTTGGTCGAAAATCAAACCAAGAAGAAGATCAAAATATTGAGGATCGTTAATGGAACCGAATATGAATCAAATGAGTTCAATGACTATTGTAGAGAAGTTGGCATTAAGAGGGAGACTACTAATGCATATACTCCTGAGAAAAATGGTGTTGCTGAAAGGAAGAACCGTTCTATTATACAAGCCACTTGTGCCATGCTTCATGATCAAAGCCTTCCAAAGTTCTTATGGGATGAAGCTGCCAACACTGATGTGTATGTTCAAAATACATGCCCTCATCAAGCATTGGACTCCAAAACTCTCGAAGAAGTTTTCACCAGTAAGAAACCTGATGTTTATCATTTTAGAATTTTTGGTAGCCCCGTATATTTTCATGTGCCGAAAGAAAAGAGAAGCAAATTGGATGCAACTGGGAAGAAAGAAACATTTGTGGGATACAATGAAACTTCTACAACATATAGAATCTATGTGCCTAGTCAAAGAGAAGTGGAGATAAGTCATGATGTCACCTTTGATGAAGATGCTGCCCTTGGAAAGATTAGTAACCTGCCTATTCCAAGGAAGGACAAAGAAGCAAATTCAGGAAAGTAGGGAGAACCGCAGGATGAGCAGATGCTCGATGTTGAAGAACCAATGGATCCCATTGATCCACCTCCTCATGAGCCCTCCTCCTAAAAAAGGAGACCCTCATGGCTTAGGGAAACTCTCAAAGATACCGAGAGACATGTTGCTCCAAGGGGGACATTTCATGAAAGTAAGAAGTCAAATAGGTACCAAGGGTACTTAATTGCCATAAGCACCACTGTTCAATCTGAGCCTTGCACATTCGAAGAAGCTGTGAAGCACCAAGTTCAGAAGGATGTTATGAACGAAGAGTATGAGTAAATTATGAAGAATAATGTCTAGGATGTAGTCCCTCGACCCAAGGACAAATCCGTTGTCACCTCGAAATGGCTGTACAAGATCAAGCATAGAGCTGATGGAAGTGCTGAAAAGTTCAAGGCCAAATGTGTTGCTCGAGGCTTCTCTCAAAGAGGAGGTGTGGACTACGATGAGATATTTGCACCTGTTGCCCGATATACCATCATCTATTCGATTATAGCCTTTGCTGCCTCACAAGGACGGAATCTACACCAAACGAATCTCATCTCAAGACCGCCTTCTTGCATGGTTCAATTAAGGAGGAAGTCTATGTAGAAAAACTCGAGGGGTTCAAAGTTCAAGATCATCAGACACATGTACGGAGGTTGAAGAAATCCCTCTATGGGTTGAAGCAAGCTCCCCGAGCTTGGTATTAGAGGATCAACAACTATCTAATGAAGTTGGGTTTTACAAGAAGTGAAGCTGATCCGAACCTTTACTTTAAGGTTGAGAATAATAGACCTCTCATCTTGGTACTTTATGTGGACGATCTCCTTCTAACAGGTGCAAACCTAAGTTGCACGAAACGGGGAAACGGAAACGAGTTTCCGAAACAGGAAGCGATACGAAACGCGACCTCCCCAAATTTGAGGAAACGGGGAAACGCGAATATATATATATATATACATATACATGTATATATATTAAAAATATTTAAAAATTATTATATATATGTGCAATCATAAAGCATTAATGATTTAAACATTAAGATTAAATTTATATCACATTTACTCATGAGTCATGAATGATCACATAATGAAAATAAAAATATAGGAAAATCCAAAAGCAACCATTAAAGTTTATTATATATCCAAGGGCAAAATCTCAAAATCAGCCTTTATTTATATTAGTATATGAGGCTGCAAGTACAATAAAGACTATAAGGCTGCAAGAACTATAGAGACAAAAGACTAATCCTCATCATAACAATCCTCATCAAAAATAGAAGCAGCACAATGCTCAACAGTGGATGGTGGTGCTGAAGAAGATGATGCACCAATTCCACTTCCAGACTCGTCCTCAATATTCAAGGCAGCAAGAGAGAGCTCCAAATCAGGATTTTCTGCCTCCACATCCCATTCTTTAGAAGGACCACTGTTGTATTCTGGACCCCTACGAGATGCAAGGCGAAGGTTGGAGTGCACATAAACAAGATCCTCTGCTTTCTGTGAGCCCAACCTATTGCGCTTCACAGAATGAATAAAACCATAAGTGCTCCAATTCCTTTCTGCTGATGAAGAGCTTGCCACTTGTGAAAGAATACGAATGGCAAGGTTTTGCAAATGTACTCCATTTGCTCCATGACAAATCCACCACCTAACTAGATTCATGGTGCTTCCCTCCTCCAAAGTTGATATATCTGCATAATCATCTATTCTTGCAGCAAAACTGGCAAATTCCTCCTTTACCTCCCTATGTAGATGAGAAGGAAACATTCTCATAAGGGCTTTTTTCACCCCATTAGCCACCTCTCTATCCTTATGGGGTGCCTTCCTCTTCATTGCTTTGAGCAATAAGCTCCTCATCATAAATTTTGGGGTTCAAAGCATGTGCTAAAGTGTGCAATGGAGTATTGAAATTGTTCCACCTATCAACAATGATTTTCTTGATCAAACCAGCAAAATGATCATCAACAAACAAAAGTTGTGGAGACTCTTGCGAAATGATTTCCATAGTTTTCTCAACCATGGAATCCATGCCATCATATACCTCTCCCAAGAAAGGTTGGTCAGTGTCAGCACTCCGGAGAAGCTCAAATGCAGGGGTTGTGAACTTTAGCAAGAAATCTACCTTGCTCCACCAATCCTCATCAAGGCACAATCTACGCACCATAGATCCCCGCTCTGAATCTTCTTGTCTCCACTCAACCCAAAGTTGACTCACCACCATAGAAACTAATGCATGCTTAACCTCAACAAGGCGGCGCAACATCACGAAGTTTGAGGCATATCTTGTCTCAGCAACTTTTAACAACTCTAATTTGGAGTACTCTCGAAATATGGCCTGAGACTGGTGGTGGTTGGTGATGAATTTGATAATCTCCCTTGCATCCCCTGTGAGTTCCTTTATCCAGGAAACTTTGTTGTCAATCTCCTCTAAGATCAGATTCAGATTATGGACAATGCATGGTGTCCGAAATATGTGGTCATACCTCCCCTCAATAATTAAACCTGCAGCTTTGCAAACTGGTGCATTATCCGTGATAACTTGCACCACCTTGTTAGACCCTATTTGTTCAATAGCTTTTATAATAACATCAGCAATGAACTGTGCATCTTTCACCTCTCCTGAGCAGTCTTCTGCCTTGATAAACATTGCTCCTTTGGGGGAAGTGGCAATGATATTTATCAATGGTTTGCGCCTTATATCTGTCCAACCATCTGAGACTATGGTAACCCCAGAGCTACTCCAGGAAGAACGAATTGGAGCTAAAATTTCCTCCACAAGTTCCTTCTCATTTTTGAGAAGCTGGGTTCTAACTTTCTCATAGTTGGGCCCCTTGTACCCTTGAGGAGCTTTGTTCACTGCCCTTAACATATCTTGCCAGTAAGGAGAGCGAACAACATTGAATGGGATTCCACATGCATAAATGCACCTGGCAACTCTGGAATCAGCTTCTTCTCTTGCTTGCACATTCACCAATCTAGCAATTCTGCTATCCTAAACTGATTGGGATGCCCCTGGGCCTTTGGTATTTTTGGGTGTTGGTTGTTCATGTTGTTTAGTGTGACCAGCTCTCCTCTTTCTTGCTTCAGCTACAATCCTTGGCTCCATGTTAGATGGAGTTTGAGTAAGGTCATCATGCCTTCTCTTATTACCATCCGTCTCATCTTGCTCTCTTTGATATGCCCTCCTTGCCAATGGATTTGTTGTTTTTGTGCAACCTGAAACCCCTGTCCTCCTCCATGCAATAGATGTGCCTTCACTCTTGGGTAGGAGCCCTTGTACGTATTATTGCAAAGATTGCATCGCCATTCCCATGAGCCACCACCTCCACATCTTTCAAGCTTCGTCACATGCCTCCAAAGGAGATAATATTCAGCCCTTGGGTTGGCCCTAGGGTTTGAACTTGCAGCTGCACTTTGGCTGGAAACCATTGCTACAAAAATAAATTTAAAAAACAGATCTATAAATAAAAAACGTATTTCATATTTCTGGCTGCATAAACCCTAGAAAAATTGAAGAAATAGTAAGTAAAAACTAACAAAATGAATGTGGCTTACCCAAATTAATTCTTTGTGGCTGAAACTACCCTAAAATGCCAGAAAAGAGGAGAAATATGGTTGTAGCTAAGCCAAATCTGCTGCAAAAATCAATTTAAAAAACAAATCTATAAATAAAAAACGTATTTCATATTTATGGCTGCATAAACCCTAGAAAAATTGAAGAAATAGTAAGAAAAAAGCCACAAAATGAATGTGGCTTACCCAAATTAATTTTCTGTGGCTGAAACTACCCTAAAATGCCAGAAAAGAGGAGAAATATGGCTGTAGCTGAGCCAAATTTGCTGCAAAAAT